>JAQQZT010000014.1:9926146-9940630 GCA_030068275.1 Clarias platycephalus
AGAGGTCTAGGGTCTGTTATTGGGAAAGTGACTACACTGTAAATAGATTATATATTACAATCATTGTCTTCAAAATCTGGACAATATAAAATGGTTGTTTAAAATTGTAGTCACTAGGAGTGTGGATTTAATACTAAGCTCTCAACATGTCTGCATTTTAAACACTACATTCATAATAGATAAGTATGTGCATAATAACAGATTATATTATATTATATATTATTATTATATTATAAAATACCTTTTCAAGTCCATATTCTCTACTCTGAAATCGTAACTTTCTTTTTTTTATCTCAAATCTGGAGAGGGCACAGGGGTTTGAAAACACACAGTTTTACCAAGCCCAAATGTTACCTAATCATTCATATCATAAATCTAAAACACACTGTCAGGCACTTCTTATCTTTGCGGCATCAAAAATCTTGCATCATATCATGATATCTTGAATTAGAATGTGAGCTGCATAAAGATTTTTAATTCAAAAGCTTTCCTTTGTCTTTTATTACAAGTGCGGGTCAAAAAACAACAACAGGTTTTCTGTTTTCCTTCACCGAAACTGATATAATGTTTTGTTTGTAGTAATTGATCAGTGATGGTACTGTGGCACAAGAAGTAGCATTGCTGCCTGACAGACTGAACCTTGAACTTCTAAAACTTTTACTACACACACAGATCAGCTATAGCATTATAATGCAAAACATTACGATTCCCCTTAAAGCATGACTCCACATGATCGCTGGGGTATACTCTGGTATCTGGCTCCAGGATCCATTAGTGGTGCATCCTTCGAGTGCTGTGGGCTCAAGGGTGGGGCCTCCATGGATCGAAATTCTTTGTCTGGTGCCTTTCATGGACGCTCGGTCAGACTGAAACCTGGGGAATTTAGAGGCTGGATCAACAACCTTAAACTCGATACCTGCAAAACCCCAAACGTCACCTTTGGCTGTGATGCATGATTGTTTTGATATCCTTTTTGTTTTACATTGGCGTTTCTGTGGGATCGGACCGGACATGCGGGCCTCTTGTCCCCACATATATACAGTAGTACTGTACCAATCAAAAGTTTGAACTTAAGTTCATTTTCTACATTCTACTGTATCTTTTAAAAACCTTGAAATAAACCATATGGCTTCAAGTAATTAAGTACTGTAACAACACCACCAACAGTCAGTTGTTATTTTAAGACACAAAGGTCAGCTGTTCTGGAATAGTTCTTGCATTGGCGAAACTCATCATTTAAAGTTATTAGCCTTAAGTACCACCAATTAACAGCATATCTCAATATCAACTGTTCAAAGGATATTATAGCATATTTTGGATGCCTTCAGCAGTTGTGTGTGTGTACAGTATTACTGGTCGTGACATTTACCCAAAAACCTAATACTTGTTTGTCTGAATTTTCTTAAAGATTGTAGCCTTGAACAAAACCAAGGAGAGGATGCGTCCTTACCAAGTGAACCAAGAAGAAGATGATCCAGACATTAAAAAGATTAAAAAGGTATATATATTTTTTTAAACAAATTATAAATTTGACAATCCTGACATCTTGATCCTGACAACGCCACAATCAGTCCATGGCCAGGAGTCTAACAGAGCACAATGCTCTCTGGATAGAACTAATGGCATACTTTCTCCCCCGTGTCACTCATAGTGACACTAGCCAATGTGCACATCTCTGAGCTTGGCTCATTGGCCAAGACCAAAAGTAAAGGGCAAATTGGAGGAAAAACTTTTAACTTATACCACTGACTATTTAAATCTGGTCTGGTTCATTCTAAATAGCATTTAACATGATGCTCATAATGTTGTTGTGGTTTTTGAGCTTTTATTTCCATTTTAATTGACCCATATTTACCCCTCCTCTACTGTAGGTCCAGAGTTTCATGCGAGGCTGGCTGTGTCGGAGGAAGTGGAAGATCATCGTTCAGGACTACATCTGCTCTCCTCATGCTGAGAGCATGAGGAAAAGAAACCAGATTGTTTTTAACATGGTGGAGGCTGAGACGGAGTACGTCCACCAGCTGTCCATCCTGGTAAACTGCTTCCTCAGGCCGCTCCGCATGGCTGCTAGCTCTAAAAAACCTCCGATTAGCCATGATGATGTCAGCAGCATCTTCCTCAACAGGTGCGTGAGAGGATGATGCTCTCAAGTTTCTATGATAATTATGAGAATCTTTGAGAATTTGTTAGTTGAAGAGGGATACAATGATAGAGCATTGATGATCATTCACTCATCAGTTCTGTCCAAAACAATATACTTTAAATAAAAAGTCCGTAATGATTTTTCTTTCTCTTGTATAGGATGACCCTGTTCATTTCATCTTTTTTTTTGTCTTTAGTGAAACCATCATGTTTTTGCACGAGATATTCCACCAAGGCTTGAAGGCGAGGATAGCAAATTGGCCCACCCTGGTTTTAGGTAAGCAACCTCCATTCAGCTTCTCTATTCAAAGCTTGATTGCTGCATTTTTCTGTTATCCTCAGCAAAAGACGCATAGCGAGCTGTCAGGCAAGACGTCAAGGACGAGCCATCTCTATTGATGCACGGTGCCTTAGTTAAACACAGTCAGTGACGTCTGACTTCCCACTATCTCACCATGTGCAGACACACGCACTCACACAACAATGAAATCCTCACAAAAACGTTGTCTCATCATTCCAGCTCTGAAGGCCAAGATAAGCATTCTCCAAATCTGCCAATAAAACCTTGACTTGTTTTATGGCTCTCACATTCGGGTCCAGTCCTTTTTCGGTTAGGTGCATTCGGCATAAAAATCCTTTGTGAGTTTGCGAAACAATTTTAGGTTGGAGGAAGTGTTGCAGGAACTGTTTGAATAATGTTTGAGCAGTTAAGTTTCGTAAATGTTCTGAAAATACATCTCTGCAGCATTTTCAGTTTTAATAAGGTTATAATTAATAAAAAAATATATGTAAAAAATGTTGGAACTGGCAAACTTTATTAAAGCTTCTATTTATTTCCTGATAACTGGATAATATGTTATGCTTCACATTTTTGATGCACATCCATTTGTAGTCCTGCAGTTAACATTTACACACTGCAGACAATTTGGGAACGCCAGTTAGGCTAATCTACATGTCTTTGGACTGTGGGAGGAAACCGGAGAACGCGGAGGAAACCCAACTAGCACAGGGAGAGTATGCAAACTCCATCCACACAGACCTGAGGCAGGAATCGGACCCAGGATCTGGAGGTGCAAGGCGACAGTGCTAACCACGAAGCCACCATGCCACCATATATAAAAGCCTAACACATTATCCAGTTAGCAGCAATATACAGTATATATATTATAATAATATAGATCTAATAATATAGATCAGAATTCCTTTTTGTGTCGACAGCCTACAAAGCATATGGATTACTCTGAGATCTGTCATCTCATGCTGGCATCATCATCAGCATCATACTTTTCCTATGCACATCCTTTCCCAAACCATTTATGCCAATTAGATTAAACCTTCACAGGAAGTTCATTATGGAGACATAATGTCCACTAGCTATTTTGTTTTGTAATAAATAATTTTTTTAATGTGTGTTTAGGAGAAGAGGTTTTGCCATGATACATCTACTGTAGAGCATGGTATGATTGCTAATGAATGTAGTGTCGTGGAGAACTGGTTTGTACAGTATAGATGATGTAGATGTGCACTAGCTATTTCATTGTGTCCGCTGCTCGCGGAGAAAAGTAGACACATAGGGATTAGTATAAAATGATCAAACGCTTCTATG
The DNA here is from genome assembly GCA_030068275.1 of Clarias platycephalus. Classification (NCBI taxonomy): domain Eukaryota; kingdom Metazoa; phylum Chordata; class Actinopteri; order Siluriformes; family Clariidae; genus Clarias; species Clarias platycephalus. Next base: position 9,929,895 of record JAQQZT010000014.1, read on the forward strand.
TCATCCTCATGTGTCATGCCACAATCAGTGGACAGGCGGCACACGCCGTCTTTGGAGGAATCAGGATTTTTTAAATTCAGTGCATATGATTGAGGAATATATAACATTTAAATCTAAGTGAACCTGTCTCTGTGTTAAAGTGCCTGACACTTTTTTTTTCTTTTTTGAATAGCTGATCTCTTCGACATTTTGCTGCCTATGCTGAACATCTACCAGGAGTTTGTACGGAACCACCAGTACAGCCTGCAGGTTTTGGCGAACTGTAAACAGAACAGGGATTTTGACAAGCTGCTGAAACAATACGAATCCAATGCTGCATGTGAAGGAAGGATGCTAGAAACCTTCCTCACATACCCTATGTTTCAGGTATGACCAACACTCCTTTGCAGAGTGTTTATATTAACAAAATGAAAAATACTTATATATGACCGCAAGCCATTTTATTCCCTGTTTTGATGTATTTACATTTCTTAAACATATACTGACTGCCCACAAAAAAAAGTTTGGATTACAGCATTGTTTCAACATTCTTACGCAATTGTCATAATGTTTAACATAACATCTGTTCAGTTAATCTTTGGCCGAGGTCATGCTAATGGGGGTGATGAAGTCATTCTCTAGCACATCCCAAACATTTTAAATTGAGTGAACGTTGAGACTCTTACACAGTCGGAGCCTGGTGAAGCTGGGCATTCCCATGCTTAAATATAACTATGCTGACTTCATGTTATTGCCATATAGCATTGCTGAGGCTCCAGTAGACCTGACCAACTGAGACAACTCCAGACACTCCAGGATTTTCTTATGATGTAACTTCCCCAGGCGTTTAATTGACCTCTAATCATGGTCATTCCTGATTTTTTTTAAAAAAAATTTCAGACTGCATTTCTTCTGCGAAGTTGATGGGTCACCACTATCCTTCCAGATTTTAATAATGCATTATACATTTCTTCCAGTAACAGTCATCAGTCCTTTGTTTGCTGGATTCATGCCCATAATTTGACCTTTTTTTAAAACACCATAACATCTTTTTCTAGCGACACGGTTGTTTAATAAATTGAGAAGCTACTCACTGCATAAGTCACATTTAAAATAATTATTACCAGCTGAAACATATTAATCACTGCAGGCTCTTAAGTGCTTCTTTATTTAATTCCAAACAGTGACTTCTTCTTTTTTTTTTTTTTTTTGGACAGTCAGTGTATTAGTCATCCTTGTTGCACTTTTCAGCAACACTCAGTTCAAACTGACTTATTCTTTTCAAACTGTTGTTCTACAGATTCCGCGCTATATTATAACTCTACATGAACTCTTGGCTCATACGCCGCATGAGCATGTAGAGCGGAAGAGTCTGGAGTTTGCCAAGTCCAAGCTTGAAGAACTTTCCAGGTAATGTCTTACAGACATTGAAAATTCTTCAGCCTGTCACTGGCATGAATGCCGAGGAGAAGCTGAGTTTTTAATCTTTTTACTGATAAGCTGTCTGTGTGAATCATGTTCACGGTCCGAAAGAATTTGGAACGGTAACACCTTTTGTGTCTGTGTGTGTTCAGAGTGATGCATGATGAGGTGAGTGACACAGAGAACATCCGCAAGAACCTGGCTATCGAGCGCATGATTGTGGAAGGTTGCGACATCCTCCTCGACACGAGTCAGACGTTTGTGAGGCAAGGTGAGGTCCGTTCACCACCGATGCCCCACTGTAACCCAGCCTGACATACCTCGCAAGCTCAGATAAATGCTAGTCCTGAACGGTATGTGTAAAGGTCCTGTGCAAGCTCGAAAAAATTTTCTGAAAATCTGGGAGTAAATATGAGCTGTACAGGGTTTTCTGAACAGCTGTGTGTGATGAGTAGGAGTTAATCCTAGAAGTAAATCTTAAACATGAAGTACATCAGATGCATCATTGCACAGTAAATCGATCATCCACACCCCGTTTGCAAAAACAGTAATAACAATGTAATTTACCGAAGATGTAAGCAAAAAATGTAAATTATTTTCACTTTCATCTACAAAATTATAATTTAGCAACAAGAAAGCACCTGGGAAGATCAAAATCTGGTGAGGCCAATTAATCAGGGTTTACATTATTGAATTTTTGTATACTATATGTATTTCGGACATACTCTATAGCCTTTTCTGATTTAACTAATGAACAACTAATATGATTTTCAGGAATGCCACATTTGAATGTTTTACAAATTAATGGTATAATATAGGCCACTAGGTGGTGTAGTGGTTAGCACTGTCGCCTTGCACCTCCACGGTCCGGGTTGATTCCCATCTCTGTGTGCATGGAGTTTGCATGTTCTCCTCGTGCTTGGCGGGTTTCCTCCGGGTACTCCGGTTTCCTCCCACAGTCCAAAGACCTGCAATTGGTGTTCCCAATTTGCCTGTAGTGTGTGAATGAGTTAGTGTATGTGTGTGTCCTGCGATGAATTGGCACCCTGTCCAGGATGTACCCCACCTCGTACCCTAAGTCTCCTGGGATACAGTAGGCTCCAGGTCCCCCGCGACCCTGAATACAGAATAAAGTGGTATAGATGGTGAGTGAGTGAGTGAGTGTGCATGGAGTTTGCATGTTTTCCCCGTGCTTGGTGGGTTTCCTCCGGGAACTCCGGTTTCCTCCCACAGTCCAAAGATATGCAGATCAGGCTAATTGGCGTTCCCAAATTGCCCATAGTGTGTGTGTGCCCTGTGATGGATTGGCACCCTGCCCAGGATGTACCCCGCCTCGTGCCCTAAGTCTCCTGGGATACAGTAGGCTCCAGGCCCCCCGCGACCCTGAATACAGAATAAAGTGGTCTAGATGATGAGTGAGTGAGTGAGTGAGTGGTGTAATATACATAATATACCCATTCAAGAGTAGCCTGAAGAATTTTACACATTTTACACAACTTTTACAGGCTCAGTTCATATTTTCTTATTATAAATAATTTTTTCCCCCTCTTTTACCGTTAGTGCTTTGATATAAATACTGACCATGATCACTCACCAGAAGAGAACATTGTTTTGCAGGATTTCTCAAAGGTGGATGGAGTATTTTGAAATATGGGTTTGCATAATTCACACCAGAAGCCTGTCACGGAAGGGGCCTTTCAGGACAACCAATCACAACAACTCATCTCGCGCATCTCTACGGCTCCAAATATGCACTCACTGGCTCTCTCACAAGCATATGGTCATGGTCCATCACCATTAGGATCATCCCCACCCATAAATCATTCTACAGCACATAATCACAGTCAGAGCAGACATGTTAATAATTATAAGTCAGATTCTGAACCAAGCCTGTGCTCGGTTAATGGTCGGTGCATGCTCTGAGAGCATGGCGAGCTTTTTCAGACCTTGTGAGCTCATTTCATCTTACTTTATCTTAACTAACTTACTGTAAGAGGGCCACTGATCTGTTACCTTCCTGACCATTATTTTAGCAAGTGACAGTCTAAAGGCTCCACCATCACCCACAGCTGAGACCTCATCGACACGGTGACCTCTACTCCACTTCAAACAAGGTCAAAAGACTGACAGATTACAATGACCGGCAAAGTAGTTTATTTTGTTTTGTTTAAAATATAGTCATATAAATGTCATGCCTTGACACAGATCAGAGCATGCGGTCAAGGGCAGGGAGTGACACACTCTCAGATTGCTCTGTGGTAGGGGTAATCCACAAATTAAGGTCATTAAGGTTTATAGAGGGGTTCGGAACATCCATAGTCGATATTAAGACATGGTATTCCATAATAGAGGAATTGAAAGAGTCTTTGGAAATCAGGAACCCAGATTTAAAAACACATAAATATGCATAATTAATAACAGGTGCACTCATTATGAAAATCAGGATTGGGAATCACGTCATGCCCTGAGATGGACTTGACAGGTGTAGTCAGAGTGGAATGTTTACACGCTATTTTCTTTTATTTCACTTTTGGGAATACCCAGACTTTAACATGCTTCATTGTTATGTCTGATTGAAAGACATCCAAAAGAGAAACATATTTTGGTTCTGAAAGACCTGCAGGTTTCAGAACTATATAATGGAAACTGTCAATATTTCACCAGGCGATCCCAAGCTGCCACACAATTGTGCTGTTGGAAAATATCATGGTTTTACTATTAAGTGTTATGTGTACACTGTTCGGTGTTATGATCTTGGTGTGAATTCCAAGGGATAGACAGGATTTTCCTGTTTTTGCTTTTGATACACCCACCCTTTAATTCATTCATTTTCAGCATATGTGTGCACGTATGTGACAGTTCGATTACGTCGACTCGGACGTTGACTGACGAGATGAATCCAGTTCCATAGTTTGTCACTGTCACGTAACCATTTTAGGCGAAAAGAAAGCGTAATGCTTGCTAGGTAGGGGGTGTTAAGCTGAAACAGATGTGACAAAGTATTCTGAAAAATTTTGCAGCAGCAAAAAAAAAAAAGAAAGAAAAGAAATCAAGGCAAGTCTGTATATCATTATTACTCTGGATGATGAAACTAACTAGCCATCACTCATGGTCACAGGTCCAACAAGCAGAGGTCCGAGCCTGGTCTGAGCCAGAGTGTTTTACTGATTGGAAAGGTTGATGCAAATCACTAAGGTTCCCTGATTATTAAAATACAACATCATAGTAAAACAATTTGTTCTTTATAGGGCTTACACTCAAATGCAGAGGTCGGATTGTTTTCTCTGCTTTGTGTTTGACTGAGCATCTATTTTTCTTCACTTCCTTATCCTCTCTGACTCTCTCTCTCTCCTATTCTGTCTCAGGTTCTTTGATCCAGCTACCCTCGGTGGAGAGGGGGAAGCTCAGCAAGGTGCGACTAGGCTCTCTCTCCCTGAAGAAAGAAGGAGACAGGCAGTGCTTCCTGTTCACCAAGCATTTCCTCATCTGTACCCGTAGCTCAGGAGGCAAGCTGCACCTGCTCAAAGTGAGTCGAGCACACAAGCATACTGTACACACACACACACGCTCAGTGGGGCTCTCCTCTTTCATGTACAGGATCAATAGTTATGTAAACTTAAACAGCTGTCCAGATGGAAATGTGAAAGCATTCTGCCTGTCTGTTTAGATTTATGTGAATGAAGGGTCAGTTACGAGATTATAAACCTTACTTAAGCGTTAAACAAGTCTGTCTAAAATGCAGCAGCATACTTGACTATTCTGATTCTCCTGTCAGTGATGGAAAACACATATGACAAGCCTCGCCATACATGTTTTTTTTTTCTTTCTCCAGCCCACACTCTGTCTTTCTCTCTCTTTGAACAGCACGCACAGCCTCTGCACACAGCACACTCCTTTTCTCCATTTCAAAATTTAAATACCACGCAACTGGCAATTCTGCTGTTTCAGCTTAAGTCGAGAATTCTAAGATGTGATTATTATGACTGGAGGGGAAAAGAAATGGCAGTTACAGTGTAGAAAAGAAATGTCTTCGAGCCTTTTTGGAGCAAAGCTCATTTTAAATTGCTGGAACATTTACAATGATAAGCCCCGCTGACCTCTGAAGCAGTGATAGCACACATGAGGTTGTTATTTGTTATGTTCGTTGTTCTGTAATTGTGCTTTTATGTGTTTCCCTGGTTTACATCCTGGAAACAAATGGTGGTTACACAGTCGGCTTTCATCGTGTTTTTCTTCACAGGACATTTTTAGATCTGTCAGAGTGTCACTTTCACGTGACATTGTAACAGCAGAATCTGTTATTATAGGTTTGTCTTGTACATAGGAGTTCAGCTGAAACTATTTTTTGTTTGTTTACCAAAAAATATAAAAATAATTAAATATGCCATATTCATTACCATATTCAAAAGAAATAGTAATTATTCTCACCTATTGTCCAGGTACTAAATATGGCATATACTGTATTTTATATTATATTATATTATATTATATTATATTATATTATATTATATTATATTATATTATATACATATTTACAATCAAAAAAGAATGATCAGAAAAACGGGGGCAATATTTTTTGGCAACAAGCTCATGCATTTCATGCTTTCTTTTTTGATCATGCAAATAACAGCATCTTGAAACAATAAAACAAGTACTATAATATAATATAATGTATATTATATAGATATATATGATCAAAAAAGAATGATCAGAAAAATGGGGGAAATATATATGCACTGTATGTGTGTGTGTGTATATATATATATATATATATGTATACAGTATACAGTATATATGGGGTTGGACAATGAAACTGAAACACTGGCCAATTTAGTGTTGGAGATTTCATGGCTAAATTTGACCTGCCTGGTGGCCAATCTTCATTGCTTGCACATTCCACCTGTAAGAGCAGAGTGTGAAGGATTAATTAGCAGTAGTAGCACAGTTTTGCTTAAATATTGCAATTGCAATGCACACAACATTATGGGTGACATATCAGAGTTCAAAAGAGGACAAATTGTTGATGCGTGTCTCATGACCAAGACATCTGTGACCAAGACAGCAAGTCTTTGTGATGTATCAAGAGCCATGGTATCCAGGGTGATGTCAGCAAACCACCAAGAAGGACGAACCACATCTGTGGAGTAACTGTGGATGCAAGAAGAAGCTGTATCTAAAACCAAAAACCTAAAACCACAGCTGCCCACTCTCCAGTTTCCACCAAAACTGTTCGTCGGGAGCTCCACAGGGTCAGTGTACATGGCCGGGCTGCTATAGCCAAACCTTTGGTCACTTGTGCCAGTGCCAAACGTCGGTTTCAATGGTGCCAGCAGAGAAAATCTTGGGCTGTGGACAATGTGAAACATGTATTGTCCACTAAGTCTACCTTCACTGTCTTTCCCACATCCGAGAAAGTTACGGTGTGAAAAAGCCCCAAAGAAGCGTACCACCCAGACTGTGTCTGCAAGAAGAATGGTTCAAAATCCCTCTGGCCACTGTGCCAGACTTGTATCTGTCATTCCCAGGATGAATTGATGCTGTATTGGCCGCAAAAGAAGGCCCTACACCATACTAATAAATTATTGTGGTCTAAAACCGGCGTTTCAGTTTCATTGTCCAACCCCCGTATATGCCATATATAAAAATTGTGAAATATTTTTACGAGTACGACTTTTTTTACCTGGAATACTGATTCTTACTGATCTACCTCTACTGACATCTGTATGCATACACGTTGATGCTAATACTATGTATATGTAATGCTTTAATCATTGCAGCAAGGTGGTGTGCTGTCGCTGATCGAGTGCACCCTCATTGAGGAGCCTGACGCCAATGATGAAGACTGTGAGTCCTCCTCTCGGTCCATTACCTCTCCTCCTCCTCCTCCTCAGACCCACATGCCTTGATGACACAAAGCTGCTAATGCGTTCCATATTTTGTCACAGGTTAATTAACTGCCAAAAGCAGGTCTAAAGATGGAGCCCAAACTAGCGCTTGTAAATGTCACATGGATCAATGCTATCATCATGCAGATCCATTAGCTCATCTGAAGGTCGGGCTGGGATGCCCATCTGAATGCTTCATGCCCATCCAGTGATCTTCTTGTCATAGTTAATGAGAATAATCCCATAGGCTTCATTAGGTGGATGCCATAATTTGTCCAGTACGTTGGCAAAGATATGCAGGTTTTCATTTGGAGATTCATAAAGTTACTGAAATATAGATAAGATAAAGAGACTTAATTGTCATTGTAGGACTACAAATAACAGTAAAATAAATCTTGACGCCTAAGTAGAGCATAAGCTTATGCTTTATGCCACAATGGTTTATTTGACTTAAATTAGTATACAAGCTTTAAATACAGTATGTATCAGTATAACATCTGCCTATATGAGAGATTCATGCAATTTATGTAATAAAGAATGTACACAAATGGATGCTTTAAAATGCAAAGATTCTTTGTGTGACTGAATGACTACTGGATGTCCATACTGGATGTAAACTGGTGTGTGTTTGACTCCCAGCTAAGACCTCAGGGCAGGTGTTTGGCCATCTGGACTTTAAGATTGTGGTGGAACCTGCAGACGCTCCAGCGTTTACAGTGGTGCTTCTGGCTCCATCACGGCAGGAGAAAGCAGCCTGGACCAGCGACATCAGCCAGGTAAAAGAGCTGAGTGGAAAATTTGATACTTAACCAGTTATATTTGCTGGTCTGTTCAGCGCTTATGAACTTATAGAAGGGTTAGACAATGTTTCAGAAGATATATTTTAAATAATCTATTTGTAAGATTCTAATAAAGTATATTTCCTTTAGCTTTAGAAAGCCATAATGTTGATCAGACTCCTACTGTATGCCCTGTGGACAAACCTGATCCTCAGAATAAAACGTCAAAGTTTCATGTAAATTTCATATGAACCGTAGAGAGATTTGATAAGCCCACCGGGTTTCACTGGCTCAGTCTGCTCTCTGCCACTGCGTAAATTTAATTAAACTCCAAGTTATTTTTCCGTGTCACTTTGTTTAATGACTTCAGTCCAGTGTAGTACAAAGTATAACGTTTTTATTTCTTCTGCGTTTTGTTTGATGTGCAGTGTATTGATAACATTCGCTGTAATGGCCTGATGACCAGTGTGTTTGAAGAGAACTCCAAAGTCACCGTGCCGCACATGATAAAGTAAGGCACAATGTACACTTTCATTCCTGTACACGCTATTTGTCTGTGTATTTGTGTATTTGTCCGTACAGTACTGTATATGCTGCCTGCTTTTAGGCACTTGGCCTTTGTCGTGTTTCTGTATACTTACGTTCTGCCCATCATTATTTGTTGTGTGTGTTTTATGAATGTTGGTTGTTGGTAAAAATGTTTTTTGGGTGCCCCAACTCATAAAAATTGTTTCCAGTCCAACACCACATTTCCCCCATTTCATTGCCTTTCCTAGTAGTGGCTTTGGCTCATAAGGCTGCTTTGCTGTATGATCCTCATCAGATCTGATGCGCGTCTCCATAAAGACGATGTTGACATTTGCTTCAGCAAGACGCTCAACTCCTGCAAGGTTCCCCAGATCCGATACGCCAGCGTGGAACGGCTGCTGGAGAGGCTGACAGACCTGCGCTTCCTTTCCATCGACTTCCTTAATACCTTCCTGCACACGTACCGCATCTTTACTTCTGCCGCTGTGGTCATGGATAAGCTGGCTGACATCTATAAGAAGCCCTTCACCTCCATCCCAGTCAGGTGATTTAGACTGACAGCAGCCTGGCTTGTGTAAGCAGAAGGTCAGGACTGCTTTTGTAACTGGAGTAGAAGGAGGATGGTGTACAGCTTATAATTAAGAGTAGGTAGTAAAAACATACTGATTGATTCAGATCAGTTATGGATCGAATGTATATTGTGATGTTGAAAACCTGAAACGCTAGGTTGGTACAGCTGCTATGTCATATTAATAATACTGAGTGCATTTGTTCCGAATGTTGGTTATTTGGCCATAGGCATGATTTTCAAAGAACTTGAATAAAGCGATGTGTGTTGCCATGCAACGTACAGACTGACTGATAGCCTTTAGTAAGTGTAGTAACACTTTTAATGTTTCAAACTATTGCTAGGATCAGACAGGCAGGACAATACACACAGTGAAATGTACCAATGCTCTGCAGTGCAAAAAAATATATTTTTTTCCTTTTTGCATATTTGGCACACATCTTTGGTTCAGATCATCAAATAAATTTTATTACTGCACAAAGATAACCCAAGTAAATACAAAATGACGTTTTATAAGTGAGGTTTATTCATTTATTAAGGGAAAGTTGTCCAAACCTACCTGGTCCTATGTGAAAAACGAAATTGCTAAATCATGAAGAGACTGTGATTGGCCACATTTTTTCCCCTAAAGAATCTAAAGAAAGAAGCAATTGCCAAGTATCAGTCTGGAAAAGGTTCTAAGGTGTTGGGAGTCCATCAAACCACTGTGAAAGCCATTATCCACAAATGGAAAAAACTTGGAACAGTGGTGAACCTTCCCAGGAGTGGCCGGCCTACCAAAATCACTTCAAGAGCACAATCACTTCAAGTGGCCATCAGTTCATGAGCTCAAGCTGAAATGCACTTGGGTTATGCAGCAGGACAAAGATTCGAAACACACCAACAAGTCCAGCGCTGAAAGCCTCAAAAATTAAGGTTTTACAGTGGCCGGACTTGAGGGCTGTGGTGTGACCTTAAACAGGCGTTCATGTTCGAAAACCCTTCAGTGTGGCTGAAATAAAACAATTCTGCAAATAAGAGTGGGACAAAATTCCTCCACAGCAATGGAGAAAGACTGATTGGCAGTTATTGCAAATGTTTGATTGTAGTTGTTCCCACCTAAAAACTGAAGGCCAGAAAATACAAAAGTTCCCTTAATCATAATTATGAACTGTATTAGGTAATAGGGCATTGAGGGCTCAGTAGTAGATTTCTAGTAGTATTTTAGTAGTAGATCTACCAATTTCATATAAAAATGTGTTTCACAATAAAAACATTTGCCTTAAGAAGAATAAATTTATATGCTGAGGTACCGCTGTAGGATGAGGAGGTTACGTCAGGAAGGAAAAATCTGCCGTAAAACCTGTGCCAAGTTGTGTGCGAATCGGATGGTCCGCTGTGGTGACAGGGGGCAACCAAAATACCAAAATAAAAACCATCCTTGAACCTCAAAGTGGATAAATAATTATATGTGAATTAAGTTACACATGCATTAAATTATAATACATTATACATATACATATACACTCACCTAAAGGATTATTAGGAACACCATACTAATACGGTGTTTGATCCCCTTTCGCCTTCAGAACTGCC
>JAQQZT010000014.1:9945691-9955892 GCA_030068275.1 Clarias platycephalus
ATCTCCACATCATTGCATTCAGTTTTTATTCACAATTTGTTAAGTGTCCCAACTTTTTTGGAATCCGGTTTGTACCAATATTGTTTTTTATCTGGATTTTTGAGGTTCAGTATAAAAAAAATCATTAGTTTCTGTTTTATTAAATACATTTTAGATACTTATCTAATGTTTTATTATTTTTTTGCTATATGTAATATATTGATACAGTATTTATGATAATATAATGATGTTATTAATATTATATTAACATAATATACATCATACTATTTTTCTTTTCCTAAAGTTTCTGTACATGTTTTTGTCCGACTCTGTATAAAACAGATTGTGCAATTTAGAGCAACATGTCCTTTTTTCAGCAACATGATAAAATGAATTTTATTTTAACTAGCTATACACACAGATATACATGATCGACAGTTTTTTTTGTTGTTGTTTCTATGATAATAATAATAATAATAATGATGATGATGATGATGATGATGATAATAATAATAAACGTTTGACTCTTTTTTTTTTATGTTTTCCACATTTTCTTGTATTGGTAAAATGTACGTGTTTTAAAAGTAATGCCATCATACATCAGCAGGATGTCCCTATAATATATGGAATATATAAATATGTTTGGATTTCCTAGGCATACCAACAAAAAAATGATGCCAAACATAGTCAAAAACAAAGGAGCACTTTTGTTGGCCAAAAATGGAATACATATGAAGTGTAAAACCTAACACTTCACAAATAATTTTAATGGCAGTGATCCCTCCATTAAGTGGTGGTATCTGGAATGAGCAGCATGGCTTATAGTTTTGATATTAAAGTTGGAACAAGGTTCTATATATTATGTCTGACACATGTTTACGGTTGGAATGGCTCAGTAGAGGACATCGTTCTATTCATGTTGTTTGTTTTTTATAGTGCTCAATAATACCTTTATTTAGTTTATTACTTCACTCATGCTGTTCTGATAAAGCTTAATAGTTTGCATTAGTGCACTTTATTTCCCCATTTGGCCTATAATGTATTACATCATATGATGAACTTTTCACGTCAAGCCATTTCCATAAGGTCACTTAGCTTTAGGGAACACCTGCTAAACCTAGAGAGGAGAATTTCCCAAGATACCATTGATTCTGTAATCATATACACAGTTGGCAACAATGACAGTCTGATAAATTTTGCTACAGTCTTAGAGACCTTGTGTTGGTTTATATTACGTATTACCCCACTGACCCATTCCTTCAACATGTACCTTGTCTTCATTATGGCACTGGCATTTTTTTCCTGTACCTATATATACGTTTTCTCTCCATAGTGCCAGCAGCAGAGAACTCCCGTTGTTCAGTGTCTCCAGCCTCAGCTTTCGCTATCGCAACAGCCGCAGCTGGTCACAGCAGCCCTCCAGGTACACACACATCACCAGCAACAGCAGAACAATACGTTATTTTTAAAACATGAAAGAGACCTTAGGGGTATTTTTTATATTGTTAAAAAAAATTACATTTGTTCACATAACATTCACATAATTACTTACTTGTAATCCTACTGACCAAAGATGATCCCAGTGTCATCTTGGAACATATGAGTTCAGTGTGATAATGTGTTATTACATAATGTCATATTACATAACAAGGACTTATAAGTAAAAAAACAACAACAAGAAGAACAAACAAGAAACTATTACTCTGTGCTGACTCTGCATTCCATAGTCTCTTGTATACTGAAGCAGCATGGGTTTGTTCCCCTTCAGCTGGGATGCTTGAAATAGTTTTACTATGCTATAATGGTGAATACATTTGAGCAATTTTGAATGGAGAGCGGCAGCACAGTGGCTTAGTAGTTAGTGCTGTTGCTTTGTACCTCGAGGGTCCAGGTTCGGTTCCAGCCTCGGGGTGTGTGTGCATGGAGTTTGCATGTTCTCCCTGTGCTTGGTGGGTTTTCCTCCAGGTACTCTGGTTTCCTTCCATGTTCCAAAGACATGCAGATTAGGCTAATTGGCGGCCCCATCTTGCTAGTACTGTGCGAATGAGCATTTGAGTGTGTGTGCGTGTGTGTGTGTACTGTACGATAGATTGGCACCCCATCCAGGATGATGTACCCATCTCATGCCCTATGGGGACTCAAATCAGGATAAATCGGTATAGACGATAAGGTCACAAATCTTAACTTCCAGAGAATTCTTACTTTCTTTCTTTAATGATTCTTTCTTTAATGATGTGCGCTTTTTATCTTGTGATAGAGCAAACCGCGGGAAACTTGTCCAGAATAGTCCAGATTAATTCTACAGTTCAACATTTGATCCTTCAAACTCGCAACTTATTAAACCTACAGTTTCAAAAAGTAACTAGTAATCTTTCTTTTTCAGTCTTCAACAACTCGGAGAGAATGTGCGATAAAGATTTCATCATCCGAAGAGCAGCCACTAACCGTGTTCTGAACGTCCTGCGCCACTGGGTCTCCAAACACTCCCAGGTTTGCTTATTGTGATCAGTACACACACCTCTCTCTAGTCCACACCTCTGTAAGAGAGCACTGTAATGATATCTGAGCTTTGTAAGGTAGAATCACAATATGATATCCAGGTTGCAACCTGTATGTATGAAGCAGTACAGACACTACAGCAACAGTGAAAGCAAGAGAACAAGAGAAGATCAAGGGTTTTTAACTCTTTGATGATTTCTGTATCACTAAAATCAATTGACATGGATTTAGAAAAATGGGAGGAACATTGACAGCATAAGAATTTGACAGCACAACATCCATATGTAGTGTAGATAACATTTTTTATGTAACATCCCATTAAAAAAATGTAGAATTAAATCAGCTAAACCTAATACTATACTTATTAAAGGTTCCATATTTTACTATTTATTTAATAAGTTAACACTGATCTTGGAGGTCCGGCAATGTGTGTATATTTATGCTTCAGCTGAATTACCCCTCAGACATGCCTTGTTTCATACCTCAAGATCCCTTTATTTCATTCTCCTTCCAAATGTGCCGTTTCAGTGTCTGTGTAAATGAGCTACTGCTGAGCCATCATCTCTCCCACAAGAGCACAGCAGACAAGCCGGGGGAGGGGATCTTCTTATATGAAGTCACAATGGGGGGGTGGGGGGGGGGAGACGATGACTAATTGGCTTGTTTAAACCCTGGCCAATGCAAAAAATATATTATTATTGTTTTTGTCTCATGTTGTTTATGTGTGCACAGACAATGGAGACCCATCCGAATGTCTCAAAATGATTTAACTGTGAATTTTGCATAATAGGCCCCCGATACAAGGGTCCATATAAGCACCTATTGTGACTGAATGTTGGCAACAGTTTCATTTTTAACGCTTAACCACTAGTGATTAGTTTATGCAATAATTAAGACACCAGGGATGGATTAGCATGTCCTGGACCCCCTGGGCAGCATCCTAAGCACAAAGCCTTGCAAAATCAAATATGATGTGCTACTAGATTACACATCCATTATGAGTTTTTGAGTAATCTTGGCGATACAATGAAGGCAGTCTTGACTTAGGCTTTTCTCCTCACAAATTAAGTCCAGCTCTTCATCAGGCTTGGATTTAATGACCAGCAGTGACAGCATGTTGAATCCTCTTTGGCCCCTCTTAGTGCAGTGTTCATTTATAATTTCCCCCTAATTTTCATTAAATCAACTGAATTTTATTGAATTCAATTAAATTTTATTTATATACTGTAGCACTTTTAACAATGCACATGGTCACAAAGCGGGTTTACAGAAAGAACTAATTATTGATATAAATTGGAAAAAGTGTGCAGAAAAAAAAATCATCAAGTTTGTTCTTGATGAGAAAACAAAGTGAGGGTGGCAAGGAAAAACTCTCTGAGATGATATTAGGAAGAAACATTGAGAGGAACCAGACTCAAAAGGGAACCCATTTGGGTGATACCACATAATGTAACCATGAACCAATCCCTGCTATATGGGTGTGCAATAAAGTTAAAGGTTCAATATAATGGAAAAATTGTTTAAGGTAATATTAAGTCCACTTTCACTGATGGAGGCTCAGGTACAAAACTGGAATTGAGGCAATTTGAGTTCTACAACTATTATGTGACTATAGTCGCAAGAAAACACAGAAAAACTGCCTGTGTCAGCCCAGTTCAAGTCCATCTTTATAGTCACGAAACACCTTCCCAAATGCATCACATGGGTCCTCCTCAGCAGCAGCCATGTAAAAGATCTCCAACCGGAAATGGGGGACCAGACTGAGTCAGACAGGTCCAGAGGTCAGAGGGGGTCAGGATCACTCGTAGCATGGGAATGGCATTGACACGTGGATTTACGGCCTTTCTAGCTCCAGTTAAAATCAGTAATGACTGCTTAGTGGTTACAAGTTTCCGCAGACCAATAAGATCTTACAGATTCATTTCAGATTTTGTGATTTCACATACATTGTATCATCTTCCGGTTAAATCTTCTAATCATTCCTATCAGATCTATTGGCCATGGTTCCAGTACAGTATGCATGGCTGGTAATCCGTGTCTGATCCATCTCTGACTCTGAACAGATCAGACATCAGTTTTCAATTTTAAAGACATATGCAAAGTAGGACGGTGGTCGGTGATGTCCCAGAAGTCCTCAGTTTCCCATTATCATGAGAAAAATTGCTTTGCAGTCAGCCATGTAATTTGATCCAGGCATGTCCAAGTCATACAGAATGTTACACTTTGAGATGTGAAGTATGTTTATTCCCTCAAGTCACTCTATCCTTCAGATTAATATAGATATTGGAGCTATTTTGCTCTCTTTAAAATAGTTTTGCTTCCTCCTATTCTCCGGGCTTTAACCTGAGCTCAATTCCTTCAGTTTCTATACTATTATATTATCGCAAACAAAACCAATCACATTGTACAAACTTAATTAAACAGCAGCAAGAAGGCATTTATTTCTTGATCCCGTAGCTATTAAAAAAGGACCAACATTCTAAGGATAAGCACATGACGTGTCAGCGTGTAAATCAGTATTCAGTGCACTTCACCTCTGATAAGTACATATTCAATAAAAGCAGTAAAGGTCATTGTTTTATTGACTAAGCCACAAAAATCTAGCTATCTAAACTCTATTTTCCCCTGCGGACAAGTGATCATGCCTGTCTGTCTTTATTGGGTCTGTCCTTTGCTTTCTCGCTGAGGATATTATCTCATCACGTGTGTGCAGTCACCGTGCCACCAAGTGATGAATGTGGATTGTCAATCTGTGCTCTTAAGCTTCCATACAGCTTACATGTAGAGAGAGTTGCAGTGTGGGTAAAAAAAAAAAAAAAAAGTCCTTTTGCTTTCTTTTTAAACGAAAACAGAGAATTGTATCTGAGATTAAATCTTTGCTTTGACATTAAGTGTTTCTTGAATGTGACAATAAATTCTCTGCATTGGAATTGAATGGACTGTTAGCTAATGCTGTTTATCTTGTTTTAAATCTTCTGAGTGGTTAATAGACTGAATAGGGAATTAGCCTTTTTGGATGGCACGAGTGCTTTATTTTGGGTTCGTTTTTTTTTTACTGTGTGGATGGGGGTGGGGGAGGGGGGGGTTGTTATCCTGGAGCCAGCCATCACCATCCAATTGATCTGTAATCTTCTTGGGCATTGCTTCCTCATAAACTTTGCGCTGCCTGCCACCCTGTCTCACATGTCTCCATCTGTGGGATATTAAAGCGCTAATGTTCACAGCTTTTACCGAGCCAAATCGCCCTTATGATCCTCTTTGGTAATTAGTGCCACACAAACGAGTAAACAGTCTCTTTTTGGTCAATGTGATTTTTTTTTTTTTTTTTTCAAGCCCTCCAATCATTTTGGAGACACACTGCAGACTAATTGCATTGATCTGTTGTACCCTTTTGTTGAATTATGCCAAGGCGGGTGTGGTGAACTGATCTGGAGAACCCTTGTTAAAACTGACCTTTCCAGTGGAGTAGGTGAACGGTGCGGCTCAGAGTGAAGAGAGGGGGAGGAAAGAGACGTTTAAAGTGAGCGGGGCTTTAAAGAGCGCATTGAAAGGTCTCCTCTAGATGGACTTGCAATTTTCTGAGCAAAAGCTCAGGTCAATTTAGTCTATTTCCCTGACACACATAAATTTGCCTTGGAAAGAGACAAAGCAGGCTTTTAATACTAACCACAAACCTATTAATCTAAAACCCCAGAAGGGAACCTCTTATGAGATAGCAGCAGCGGCCACACTGAGTAGTATCAGTCGTGCCTGTGCAGAGCTGTAATAAGGATAATTGTAGACCTGCAGTGGCAGAAAGCGACACAAGAGGCGAAGAGATCCACGCTATTAATTATCAGTCGAGCCCATTCGCTGCTGATCGCGGCTGTCTTTCGTCCCTTCAGTGCAGCATGGCCGCTAAAGGCAGAGCGCTATAGTGTCATATAGGAGCCCGGTGAAATTAGACTTTTTTTATTTTTTATTATTTTTTTTTTTTACACTGAGGATGTTTCTGTTGCTGAAGTTTGGATCAGTAGGGATTAACGTGCCAGACAACCACTTATTGGTTTTCGAACTTAATGAATGACTGGATAATGCTGTGATTTTCTGGCTTACACCTCATCTCTCAGCCAGAGAACGGGGATGCTGCATAGATGGCTTTACTTGGTAGTGAGTCCTCAAATCCTCATACTTGTATACAGTATGCACCAATCAGTTTTCCTTTAGGGAGCTGGGGTGGCATATCTGGTGCCTTCCTGTCATGGTCAGGATTGCCTGTTTATCAGGATTTGCGCTTCATTGGTTTTTCTATGGGATCAGACTGGAAAGACAGGCATTTAGTCCTCTATGGCATGCGTGGGTCTTGGGTACCCATGATCATGTTAAGAGTTTGCCAGTGTATAGTTCGTAGTGTTTATGTTATGGCTGATCAGTGTACAGTTTAACAGTTTTGTTTTGTTTATTTGTGATGATGTTGATTTGACATCAGTCCCTAAAAGGGGAAAGAACTCTGGAATATTTGGGAATATGTAAGAAAGAAGGTTCACTGAGGTGTGCAACAATAGTACCAGTGCCATCACCAGTACCAAATAATCCAGTAATGTTGATAATGCAATTTTTACTAACTACACAGCACGTAATTACATAGACATATTATAGGTATTTTTTTTCTGTTTGGTTGTTTGTTTAAAAGTTGAATTAATATTGAAAAGACATTTCATGTACTTTTTCACTTCACTGTACCAAAAGCATAGCGAGACATGACTTCAAAACTGAGAACCGTGAATTTTGCATATCATAGAGAGAAAAGCAGAGCAGTTCCCAGGAACAATGGAAATGAGGTGGGACTACACAGTGGATCGGGTGCCAGTCTATCACAGGGCACCATGCACGAACACTTTCATATACTCAAACACAAAGCAAAGAGGAAAACTCATAGACAACTCCTTCAGACACAGGGATAAACATGTGAAACTCTGCATGGAACACACCCCTCAGCTCAGGATTGAACTTTAAGGGTGAATTCTTGTGTTGTTCACTGTGTTGTGTTTACACATTGTTGAGTTATTCAAAAAATATCCAGTTTATATATAAAAAAAAAGACTAAAATATTACTCATTTTTGCTGCATTTCCAGTAGTGTAGCTGATTGCACCACAGTTTTGTTGGGTTTCTCAGCGCAGAGTGGCCTTCATACATAGGAATGCACATGTTCCTAAACAGCTTAGAGAACAAACAGCATCCCAAACACCAAGAAGCTTCAGTGTCTTCAGTGTAGATGCCAAAATGACAAATTATGACAATTACCATTTGATTTTGTTGTTAGGCAATATGGGCGATATGAAGCGCCAGTGACCCCTCAATAAGCCCTAAATATATCACTAACAAATAGCAAATTATGGAAGTCCTCTGCTGCACACTCCAAGCACTGATCTGTTCATAAAAGACTCTTGCTTTGTTTATTTGTCATACCAAGCACGCAGGAACGCAATGTTGGAGTCAACATCCAAGTGTGAACTGATTTATGGTTGCAATTCGAGTGACCTTTTGGTCAGGTCCTGGTCAATTATTTTGTGGATGTAAAAGTTGTCCCAGTGTAATTCATGTGACCATTCTGGCCAACTGGTGTACATCAATAATTTAACCATTGAGCCATAAGGCTGGGGGGGTGTAATCTCTGATGACCATTTCCACAAACATAGAGAAGGATGGAAAGGCTTTTAAAAGGTTCATGTGACTCCACTCTGACGTTTCCACTCGAAGAAGGATTATTGCACATATAACTCGATGAGCAAGTTAAAATATATTAGTGTCAATATTTTACTTTTCTGCTATTGCCATCTGGCTATTTAACTGGAAAACATAAAAGAAAAACTGCAGTAGAGGCTCATGAGCATAGATTATGGTGGGGTAGGAGGACTATAATAATAATGTTCACACTGCCAGCCAATGTGGTCCAAATCCAGTCTTTTTGCTCATACAGCCGTGTGCAGAAGTCAGTAGAGCAAGGATGCCTTAAAAATAGGTAGAAAGCCCAGTAAACAAAAAAATAATTAAACAAAGTCAGTATTTGGTATGGCAACGCGTTGAGGACCCTTTAGAATCAGGTACAATTTTTGCAGTTTTATAAGGAAATTACCTACTAAGTTTTATCGAGCATCCTGCAGAACCTCGTACAGTTTTTCTGAAGACTTACACCTGCTCACTTTGTATGCAAAACCCATTATTTTCCTCTAAAAAGTCACTTATACAGTATAATGTGCTGCTTTCTTTCTGGCATACAAATATTCTTCTGTAACTTTTAATTTTGTGGTGGTTAAAATAATTAAATAATAAATAATTGTAATGACTCAATTATGATGCATTATAATTGCAAAAAAACTAAACAAAAAAAAACACACACATGGAACCCGATCTTTTCAGACTTCTTCTGATTTGGGCCACTTCCATATGTTAACTAAGAAAAATTAGTCAACAAAACATCTTTTTATTCTATTTGGAATAGATTATTAGGTAACAACAGTGAAAACTAATGTAGGGTGTTCTAGTAACAGTGCACGTGCGAACATGCAAATATTGCATCATATTGTGCGCCGGTGTTTAAACAAATATTACACCTCAGCTTGACTGGAAGGAACTAAAAACCTGATGTTTGGTTGGTTTTTTATGTTTTTTTAAAGTTTTTTATGGTGAGCTTGAACACATCACATGACACAGTGTTCCCATGTGCATATGGGTTAGATTAGATGCGTGATCTGTTCAGACTACAGGTCACATTGTAAATATAATATAAACAAATGAGAAAATCAGATTTGGTCAGTAAATCTGATATGGGCCACTTTTGCCTGCAGTGTGACTGTAGCCTTAGTTTTCAACAAATTTCAGTCAAGAGGCTATCACCCTTAACTAATGCTAATAGTTACTATCTAATTGACTTTTTTTGAGTAGACTGATATCAGGTTATTGGGTGTTAACAACATAGAGCCATCCCGTGCATAGTCTAGCAACTGTTTAGGAGCTATGCTTGATATAGCAAATAAGACATGCTGTCTGAAAGTGCGTATACTGTATACTGCATCTGTAGCACATTTTCAGTATGATTACCACAAACAAAACTTGCTATTGGTTTCTTTGTTCTGAAAAGCAAAAGCAAAATAATACTTTTACATAGTCATTAGCTGACTTCATTTTATTTTGCTGAGCATGGACCAACTGAAGTGACCCCAGATGAGAGTTTAGAGGATTGTACAGTGGGCACTATGCGTGATGGGTACATTGCTTCATGCGCTTCCATTCTTACCCTGACACGCTCATCACTCTGGAATAGGGTCAATCTGGACTCATCAGATTTCAGTTGTTTTATTTTATTTAATCTTTAGTTTAGTTCTCATCACATTGTGGGTGTGGAAATGCTCTTACTTTCACTGTTACATGGAGCTGTGCAATGCGTCTTCACCAAGTGTTTTCTAATCGTGATTCCAACCACATTTTCCTCTACAAAGATGACGACGCTATCCTTCCAGGTTTTTAATAATGATTTGGACCTTATTCCATTCGCTCACTCATAATCTATACCGCTTTATCCTGTGCAGGGATGCGGGGGGGACCTGGAGCCTATTCCAGGAGACTTAGGGCACATGGTGAGGAACACCCTGGACAGGGTTTCACTCTATCGCAGGGCACACACACACACACACACACACACACACACACACACACACACACACACACACACACACACACAC
>JAQQZT010000014.1:9964903-9976153 GCA_030068275.1 Clarias platycephalus
TAAGGCAGTTCTGAAGGCGAAAGGGGGTCAAACACTGTATTAGTCTGGTGTTCCTAATAATCCTTTAGGTGAGTGTATATATATATATATATATATATAAATATATAATAATTATTATTATTGAGTATGTATAAGGTGCCTTTTTGACATAGGTCATAATTGTTAATGTTTTCAAAACAGGTATTAAATGAGAGTACTTCTTAGTCACTATAGCAACTTGATATCAAGCATTGCTAAATGATGTCACATCATGATTTTAGAATTTAGCTTTAAAGATTATTTATATCATAGAGTTCATTAGAAGGCTGAAAAGATCCTAATAGCCATTTTATATGCCATGAACATGAGCCAGCGGACTATAGCCAATATAATCTGTTAGTCTACACAGTTCACCCCAACAAGACCCCCCCCCCCTCCCCATGTCAAACCTCCTATAACCTGTGCACACAACTATGAGACTACACCTGGGATGATATTATTTGGCCAATGGGCCATTCATTCATAGTTCAGTAGTAGGAGTGTTAGTATAAGTATTACTACTACTAATAATAATAGTCATGATAATAATAATAATAATAATAATAATAATAATAATCACGATAATAATAATAATCACGGTATTAATAATAATAATAATAATAATAATAATATCTTGCCAGCAGAATTGAGGGGGCTGAGAAGAAGACGGGATACAGTCAGTAAGTGTACAACTACAAAAGTCATCTTTATGGTTGGTGGACTTGATAAAAGTTGTATTTTTGCCTCTTAGGGTGATAGTCAGTGAATAATTTTCACTTTGGGAGATGGTGAGATTGTAGCATTTTATTAAGCACAGGAATAATGCACAGGCCATTTTGCACTCTGTAATAATTAGGGCTGAGTACATAATAAATGCAAACCTAAGGATGGCTGAGTCTGAAAATATTACAGTTCTAAATACAGAATGAACCCAGACTGGTTTTGTTAGCGCCACCAGTGTGGGGTAGCTGCTTGATCTCTTTCACTACAATACACAAAAAATGGTTGTGTCAGTCTTTTAATTGTTCTGCATGCAACAGATCTTGTTTGCATGCTTAAAAACTACATGAAATATGTTCTGTGTTGATGTTTCACAGGTGTATAGTCTTTCTTCAAACCTCAGAAGTTCAGTAGATGACTTTCCAGTGGACTGCACTTTTTTCACCCTTTATGCTCATGAAAGCTGGAAATTTCATATGCATATGCTGGCAGAGAGCTGTCAATCTGGCCATAAATATATTATCTACCACTGTGCTATACAAAGACAATATTTTTGTCTGACGCAATTTTATTCAGATTGATTTCTCTTGATTGAGCGTGTGGGTGTATACATTACAGACAAACAAGGCAGGTTATAGTAGTGTATGGGTTGCACATTCAGCAATGTAGCGTTGCTTGACTGAGTGGGTTATAGTAATATTTATTTCTTGACCTATTTATTTGACCTTTTCTGTATATAGTATGTTGCACATGGGATAATGTCATGGTGGTTTTTATTATACATATTATGTAATACTTTGATTTTGCAATTATTTTTCAAGAACTTATTGTGTGTTGTTCTACTTTGAAAAACCATACAAAAGAAATGTAGCATATCTGATTGGATTTCTGTCATTTATCTTGCCCCCCCCCCACCCCCCCCCATTCCAACATATGTCTGTAAGGTGCATTTTGGCATTGCATAGTTGTGTGCTGCATGTTGGAGCATGTCTAAGCTGGACATGTATGTATAGCTTCAGCACTACAGTTTCAGGCTATCATTTGAAATAAAACTTCATGCTCGGGAGTCCTGTCTTGTCTTTGTCCTTGATTATAGGTAGCTACTGCCACCTAGCGGTTCAGTCCAACACAGCTGAAATAACACTTTCATTCATGCAACCTATACTATACTATACTATACTATACTATACTATATTATACTATACTATACTGTACTGTACTGTACTATACTATACTATACTATACTATACTATACTATATACATATAAGAAATATTAAAATGGACAGACACAACGATACCCAGTTTACAGCAGGGTGTGTGCGAAGGTGCGTGACTAAATAATTAACATGCTCCTGGTTAATTTGAAATAGCAGTGGACTCTTTCATTCAGATTGCAATTTGAAGTTTCCCATAAATCATAATGTACCTTTTAATATAAAGTATCCTGACCCAAATTGACCACTTTTAACGTAAGGTTTATAAATTGTGATGGCAAAATAAATCAAATAAAACCTAATTGACAACAACTAGAAAACAACCAGCAGAAGTTCACTATCCCAATTTCCTGACGTTTATGATGTCACTCACTCGTCTATACCGCATTATCCTGTAGAGGGTCGCGAAGGGCCTGGTTGCCTATCCCAGGAGACTTGAAGCACAAGACGGGGTACAGGGTGCACACTGGACAGAGGGCCAATCCATCACAGGGCACACACATATACACACATGCTCATTCACACACTACCGGCAATATGGGAACACCAATTATCCTAATCTGCAGGTCTTTGGACTGTGGAAGGAAAATCACAGAGGAAACCCATCAAGCACGGGGAGAACATGCAAATTCCACACACACAAGGCGGGAATCAAACCCTTTTGACCCTGGAGTTGCAAGAAGATAGGGCTAACCATTAAGCCATTTTTATTTTCAATTAAACCTGATTTTGAATTGACCTGATGAGGTGGTCACAATGGAACTACAAGCATATTAATTAAATTATTGATTAAAAACAAATGATTAAGTAAAAATATAATTATTATATAAGTGAATCATTAGAAGATCCTTAATGCCATAATGTCCGTAATATAAAAATGTTATGGGAAAGAAAAACTAGAAGTAGACATGTCAACAACATGCAAAATTCAGTCACCATTAAAGCATGTCAGTTGAATTTCCTGAACAGTGACAGTGTGATGAGAAATACTGTTTGGGTGTAGACAGGTAGCAGTTACATGTAATCTGCACTTACACTATGGCCAGACAATATGGCCAGTTATTTGGGATTGTCTTTAACAGACCACTGAGATTACGATATGTTAGTGGACAGGTTAGTGCTGTTAGACATTGTGTTCTTATCCTATGGCAGTGACGTGGCATGTCCTGGACACTTTGAAACATTTTTTTTCAGCTTTCCTTTTTTTTCTTTTTGTGCTCTGATATGATCTCAATGACCGCTATCAACCCTCTGCCGGCTATGCTAGTTTTAATGTAGGCCATAATTCACTGACAGGTTGACCTTTTTCTCTCTCTCACCCAGTCTCACTAATTTTCTCTTTCTCCTACTCATTTTGTTCATGTCTTTGTTTTGTACTGAAGGCGAAAGGAACGTGGAGGTTTTCTGGAGCTAGAAGCTTTTTAACATTTATTATGTAGAACCTACTGTATGTTCCCAAGTTTCTATGTTACTAATCAGGTAACATACTGGCAAACTAACAAACATGAACACGGCAATTCCAACCAGCATTAAGAGTGAAAATAACACATTTGTGTACTGTGCTAATTGCTTGAGGTAGTAGACTATAAAATTCATGTTACAAATCATTCTTGATGTCCTCTCTGGGAACTAAAATTGGATTCCAGAGTAAAAACGATTTGGACGGAAATCAGCAAGATGACTGCCAAGGATCAATCATTTATTCATCTTCTGCAACTGCTTTATCCTGGTCAACGATGCGGTTGATCCAAAACCTGTCTCTGCAAAACAGGTCTTGAGGTGGGAATACACCCAGAATGGGATGCCAGTCCATCTCAGGGCACCATGCACAGACACACACTCACACACTCATTCACAAGAGGATTTAATTGAGCATAGCCGATCTATCTACTAGCATGTTTTTAGGAGGTGGTAGTACCACCAAGAGTCAAGAATTGAAAACTTAATATGTGCAATATGATGCAAAGGTCAACAAAAGGAAGCGAGGCCAAGAACGTATCTCCCTTTATTAATCAGGTGGCTGTGAAGTGCGATGCATGCCAGAAAGTTGTACTCTCATCAATAGTGTTCTGTGTGGTCCTTCATTTCCTCAGCTTTATCATCAGTAAGTGTGTGAGAAGTCCCAACTTATTATTTGTTTTTTCATCTTAAAACCTATTATGTAGTACAGTACTGCTATGGATTTATGTAGTAAGTAGTGTGAAATAACTAGAATATGTTAAGTAGGTAGATAAATGTAACATTTGAGCAAAAGGAACAATGCCAAAAAAGAAGAAGCCCTGAACGTGACGCAGATTTGTAAATCCTGCTGTAGCTGTCAATACCTGAAATCTTTTTTTTTTTAATACCTTATTTGTATTCTTTCTCCAAATGAGTCCATGGCTATATTTAAACATTAAACCTGATCACATAGTGAAAGCTTTTTCTTCTTCTTATTTTTTATTTTTTTACACCTCAAATAATGTTCATTTAAAGATGAATTGGACTGTTTGATCTAGCTATCGATATTATTATCCCTCAAGACCTTTAGACCTTTTGGTCATGGAGACCTGTTCAAGAATATCTTAACATATCAGACTGTAGTGGAAGCAGCAGCATGATATATGAGAGAGAGCCAGAAAGGGAAGATTTTTAGAGGGTGGAAAATAACCTTGTGAAGAGCTCCCTGTGTGTGGACGTGACTGTGTGTATATCCAGTATGTGTGAAAAACCATGAGGTTGTGACCGAGCTGAGAAGCAGAAAGCTCAAGGGCAAAGTGTCCTGACAGTAGGGAGGTACGTAGGCCCTCACATGCTGTCAGTAGAAATAGGATTGGCTGCTGGGATGAGCTCTTATTGCCAGAGTGGCCCAGTGTAAGCTCACTAGCTGCCTGCTGGAGCTACCTACTGGACTGTGTGTGTGTGTGTGTGTGTTGGGACCTTTCACCTCCTATCTAAAGGTGAGTAAAAAAAGAAAAATCAAAAACTTTCATAGTAGGTGACTGGATAGTGAATTTATTTCACTTTCTTTTTTGTTGTTGAAATGTAGTATGAA
This sequence comes from Clarias platycephalus, assembly GCA_030068275.1. Lineage (NCBI taxonomy): Eukaryota > Metazoa > Chordata > Actinopteri > Siluriformes > Clariidae > Clarias > Clarias platycephalus. The sequence goes on from JAQQZT010000014.1 coordinate 9,969,891, forward strand.
TTATAACTGTTACTGGGACTGATAGGTTGAGGAGAATAAAAATATGTTCATGCTTCTTATTTCAGTATTATTATGCCTTTACATTAATTCAAGGATTAAATCTACTGATTTCATAACTGATTCTTAAGGAAATAAGGTCTTTTAATTATTATTATTATTATTTTTTAGATTAATTGGATGATTGAGGGTTTTTACCCTGCTTAAAATGTTTAACACTTTCTGTTCACTATTGTAAGGTTTAGAATTTATGATGCTCCAGATGTTTAACCCACAAAGTATCCACATTTTTTCCAGAGCTGATATCTTGTTCTGATTCAGCTGTAAACGTCTTAATGCTTTTGGGTAACATTACAGAACATGCTCACACCAGAGCCTCTCTCTCCCTCTCGTGTCTGTTTGTAAGTCCCTCTGACCGATCTGGAATGTCACTGTAGATCATGTGGTCAGTTGAATTAAAGCCAGCAGGGACTTGGCAGTAATTCTAATTCTACACCTGTTGCTATAATACTGCCTTCCCTGCTCAGCTCAAATATAGGACAGCACTTATTTAACCAGTATTTAACCAGGATAGTTACCTATACTTCCTGCAGCAGATGTAATAAACAATGTAATAATGCATGGACATGACCTGATATCCTCACTTTTGAATTTTTTAATTCAAATCTTTTTACGACAAACCAAGTCTGTGTGAATGTCTTATGCAAGCTAAATGGTACAAGACACCCAGCCTAGGATATTTATGGCCCTGTAGAATTTGCAACAGCATACAGTGCTGTGTAAAGGTTTTAAGGCACCCCTCATTTTTTCATATTTTGCTTCCAAAGAGCCAGACTTTTTGTATTTTTAAGGAAGTCTTGTGAAATAGTTTTTGGCTTTCACTTTCAGTCCAGTCCCTATACCTGACCAGTTTCAGAGGAATGTTTTATGTTCATTAGGCCACACAGTGAGTTATGTATAATATATAATTTAGTATAATATAATTCTATTTAAAAAAAAATCTAATGTTAAACCAAAGAGAAACAGATGCAGATGATTGGAAAAGATAAGAGGGGAAACAAGGTTGCTGCTGAGGTTGTTACATAAACAACCAATTTTTTTTAGATTTGAATCTTTAGGCACTTTGCAGCATGTTACAGCAAAACATTTGTTCCCATTTATTTAATTTCATCTACGTCATATAATTGAATTTATTTTAAAATGAAAAGTGACTTTTGCACAGAACTGTATATTAAGATGACATAAAGTTAAAAGTAAGTTATGACCCAGGAGTAGTTGATGCCCCAAAAATAACATAGAAAAAAAAATCAATTGTATGAATAAAAAATGGCTTGGCCTGTTTCCTCTGGGTACTCCGGTTTCCTCCCACAGTCCAAAGACATGAATATTAGACTAATTGGCGTTCCCAAATTGCCCAATGAGTGTCACCTTAACCTCTTTGTCATATTCCTTAAACATGTTCCTTAGTACTTGACTTGACCAATGGCAGTGTGTCAGGATAATTTTTAGGAATCCTTAGGGAATACTATTGCTATGAAGGTGTGTACTTGGTGTGCAACAATGTTGAGGTAGGTAGTACATGTCAGAGTAACAATCACATGAATGCCAGGGCTGACGGTTTCCCAGCAGAACGTTCCATTCATCTATTCCATGCAACCTACATACATCAGTGAACCTTGTCATCAGCTCACTGGTTATTCTTCTTTGGATCACTTTTGGTAGGGACTAACTACTACAAACATGGAACATCCCACTAGACCTATTGTTTTAGAGATGCTCTGTCCCAGTCATCACAATTTGGCATTTGTTGCCAGTTTTTCCTGCTTCTGATGCATCAACTGCTGCCTAATAAACCCCAGCCTTTCACAGGTGTCATTGTAATGTTAGAATTCATTTTATTCATATATTAGTTGTTACTGTGATTGGCAGATATAGCAGTTGATACACTACCTAGCTTTGCAAAATGCCATTTTATGTAAATATTTTCTTTATCAATTTGCAAAAACTCTAACTAGGTTTACTGTATGAAAAAACAAACAAACCAAGGCTTCTTAAATTTTATGTAGTCAAGAACCCCTTTACATTTTAGTTATTTTATGAACATAATCCGTTTATTATAAATATTATGTTCATTATTCAAACATATAAAATATTTTTCTGGATTTTTATTGCAGTATTAAGCTTTTCATTCCTTAATGTTACCAAGATAAGATTAATATAAACATTATTCTGTTGAGTGATTTGCATTTAAGACCATTCACTTAAACTGATCAGTCAAACAGATTAGCAATCTCATTAATAAATGTAATAACTCTGATGCACATAATGATGGGTTGTGATTTCCATCAAACAAATGACCAACAAAAAGTTATCCCATCTGCCCATGCTCCATGGTTCACTTTGAAAACCTCTGGTTTAAACTGTACATTTCATTTAAAAAGCAACCCTCAGCAGTCAGGTGCTCCACAACGATCCTCTGCTACATCTCGTGCTGACCTTTCCACAGGTTTGCGGATCTGGTTGGACACCTCTCTTAAACATTTCGATCCAATTACTCCCAGAGCAGCTCCGCTGGGTTAAGGTTGGCTGACTTGGCTGCCCATTTCATTACAGACAGCACTATCACCTTCCTCTCCAAAAATCTCTTGCACAGCTTTTAAAAAAAGACAATATGGCTTGGAATCATTGGCAGACAGTGTATATTACAGTTGCCATTCCAATTATCTAGCTACACTCCACAAAAAAGGTTAAATCTACTGTAGCATCCTAAAGGCTTTCTCAGTTTTTCCCTCTGTTGGGAAGGCTAAGACTAAGGAAGGCTACGTTAAGACTGTTTCTGTATTAATGAAATTAAACAGAAGGTTTAGGTAGCTAAAACACCTTCATTATTTGATGATTGATTTTGTTCAAAAGGAAAGGTTCAGAAGAATGCTAAAGATTTTAAAAGATGACCCTGGTACAAGACATATATTCCTTAACATTCCCCCAGGTTAGAATTTACCAGACATCTTGGCAGTAAAGATGGCCAGCACCTTCACTCGAATGCTGTCCGGCCGTACCAAGGCTATGCTCATGGCTAGCGTGGGTGCTGGCACCCTGGCATCCGTCTATCTGATGAATGAATTTGGTGTCTCAGCTGCTGAGAGGACAAAGCTATATCCACCCAGGTAAGCAGTTTATACCTTGCATCTTTATTTATTTATTTATTTATATATTTTAATTAAGGGGGATGATAAATGAAACTGAATCACTAAGATGCTAGAAATTTACCCCATAACCCTTGGCATATGATATTTCAGCTACTCCAAACCACATCTCACAAAGCTTAAAGTAAGATTAAAGAGACTAGATTAAAATAGTTAAAGTAGTTTTATTGATGAATTGACATCAAATTAGGTCATACAATTTCACCAAGGCTTCCTAAGACCACTGTGTGAAATATTCAGCCTATATATGCATAAATATCCTGGTGAACTTTGACACACTTGGATTATGATTATGGAAGTTATAGGTCAGGACAGTCACACTATGCTCCACTGGTCCTGCCAAACGTTACATGCAGGGAAATATGATCTTAGTTCATAAGACCTGAACCTACAGGAGCTGTACTGCTCCACACACATGCTGTAGGCTACTAGAAAGAAACAGATACAAACTGGTTGTTTTTGGTTTGGGTGTTCTATTCAGACTACTGCCAAGTTATTTTAATACTATGTGGGGAAAAAAAATAAAAGGAAAAATCATTGTTTTGTATACAGCCGGTTGCTTTAAGATCCCTGTCATAAGAAGGTTATGAATAAAAGTTATGAATTTCACTGTTTGCACTATATTACATAGTGCTGATTACCCAGATCTGCGCACGCACAACAACTGCATGGCATCTGCAATGACTCCTGCCATCTATGCACGACTGAGGGACAAGGTCACTCCAAGCAACTGGACGCTGGACCAGTGCATTCAGACTGGGGTGGACAATCCTGGGCATCCCTTTATCAAAACTGTAGGCATGGTGGCAGGTGACGAGGAGAGCTATGAGGTGTGTTATTGTTATCTGTGAACTGCAAATTTGGTGTATTAGCATGAAGATTTTTTTTTTATATAAAATATTATAATAATTATTATTATTAGATGAACTTATATAAACTTAGCTGCTTGTTGTAAGCCTATTTTTGACCTATGTTAATAAATGGTGTCCCCCTCAGGTATTTGCTGATATTTTTAACCCGGTTATCAAGGATAGGCACAATGGCTATGACCCCAAGACCATGAAGCACCCAACGGATCTTGATTGTTCAAAGGTAGAAGATACTCTTCTCTCAGTTTATAGGCTAAAAGGAACATTACTTCTATTCAACAATGTTCCAAACTGAATTCTGACTATGATACACAATGTCATTGTCTGGTGCAGATCACCTCTGGGAAATTTGATGATAAATATGTGCTGTCATCCCGTGTGCGTACTGGCCGCAGTATCCGTGGCCTCAGTCTGCCCCCGGCGTGCACACGCTCTGAGAGACGTGAGGTGGAGCGAGTGGCTGTCCAAGCTTTGGCTGGACTAAAAGGAGATCTTGCAGGCAAATACTACAGTCTGACTGAGATGTCTGAAAAGGACCAGCAACAACTTATCGACGTAAGATCCGTTGAATGTAGTATATACAGACATTCTTGAACATCCTTCAACGACATAATAATAAGAAAAGCTTTCTGAACATGTCTCTTTATATTAATACAACCAGCAAGTTAATTGAAACGATGAACCCAAAGCCATTTTTTCTTTTAAATATTAATGTCGTTGATGAAGTTTTGCTTACTCCCTAACACAAACTGCTCTTGTCACATGCTGGTTCATCTCAGGGGCACTTTCTTTTTGATAAGCCAGTGTCTCCTCTCCTCACTGCAGCTGGTATGGCCAGAGACTGGCCTGACGCTCGAGGCATTTGGTAAGGTGTAGGAATAGTTCTTAGTGGTTATTGTGTAGTAGCAGTAGTCCGTAGAACATCTGCTAAAGAATTACAAGGTTATCATGAGAGATCAGAGAGCAGCTGGATATGAGATATTAATTAAGGAAAAAAACATGATGATACGTTTTACGGAATTGAATCAGAGACAATAAGGAGTTACTGTTACCACCCAGAAGTTGAACACATTTGTGTAACAGTACTGTATATCCCCAAATGCATTATTCCTTTTATACCACAGCAATTTGCCAATGATTACATGTTTTTATTTAGTAAGGAATGATGTGTCATAATTATTCTTTATTTACAGTCTCAGAGTTACCTCCTCTGAATTTTTTTGTGTAAAAACATAATAAACATCATCTGATCATAGCGGGTCTCAGTATTGGGTAAAATTTCCCCATGCCATTTTTTATTTAACAAAAATGCATCCAAAAAGAGAAACAAAAACATGAGCATGTAGATACACCTTTAGCAGCAATAACTTGATGTAATTGTTTCCTGTATGTCTTTATCAGTCTCTCACATCATTGTGGAGGAATTATGGCACATTTTTCTTTTTCTATGGCTTCATTTGATCGAGGTTTTTGCCATTCACTTATGCACAGCTCTCTTAAAGTCCCACCACAGCATTTCAATTGAGTTGAGGTCTGGACTTTGACTAGGCCATTTTAAAATATACAGTATATCCTTGATTTTTTTTTTCTTTTCCAGTCATGTAGAATTTTTGGTGTGCTTTGGGTCGTAGTCGTGTTGTTTCCTGTTGGGTCATAATTTTGGCTATAGGTTTAATTTAGGTTGTTGGACAGAAGGCCTTACATTTGTCTCTATAATACTCTGATATTCAGAGAGTTCATGGTTGACTTAATAACACCAAGGTGCTCAGATCCTGCAATGTACCGTCTACTGTACTGCCATGCCTCACAGTGGGTGTGAGGTGTTTCTGCTAAAATACTGTTAGGTTTTCGGCAAACATGGTGCTGGACATCAAGGTCAAAAAACTCCACTATGGTCTCATCTGTCCATAATACACTGTTCCAGAAGCATTGTGCGTTATTTGGAAGCAGTTTTACAAACCTCAGTTGTGCGTCGATACTTTTTTTATAGATCAAGAGGTTTTCTCCTAGCAACCCTTGCAAACAAACCATACTTGTTCTAATTGTCTTTTTCTAAGTGTGCTGTCATAAACTTTCACATTTAACATTAAGGCCTGTAGGGTCTGATTTGCAGCTCTTGTTTTGTGTGTGTGTGTGTGTGTGTGTGTGTGTGTGTGTGTGTGTGTGTGTGTGTGTGTGTGTGTGTGTGTGT
>JAQQZT010000014.1:9976253-9997458 GCA_030068275.1 Clarias platycephalus
TGTGTGTGTGTGTGTGTGTGTGTGTGTGTGTGTGTGTGTGTGTGTGTGTGTGTGTGTGTGTGTGTGTGTGTGTTGCACGGCTGACCTTGGGGGTGAATGTACTGGGACGTCCAGTCCTGGGTGAGATTGGCAACTGTCTTGAATACTTTCCACTAGTGAATAATCTTTCTCACTGTAGAACGTTGAACTACGTTTCTACATTTGCAGCAAGAATTGCTTATCTAAGACCATTGCTAATGTCAAGACACACCTGAATGCTCCAGACCAGCGAACTGCCAAAACGTCTGCTTTTATAGAGGTCTCCACACCTGCTGATGATCCATTAATCAAGAGCTGATGATTAGCAGCACCTGGCTGCAACTTACCCTCTTAAATTCCGTGAAAGCTCTAACAGGTTACTTACCCCATATGTTTTTTTTTTTTTTTGCCTTCATTTTGGTTAAATATCAAATTACATAGTGTTATACAGATATATAACATATATAACAAAAAATATGTTATACAGTATGTTATATGTTCTTCGCCTGAGGTTGGATTTGCCTAATACTAAGACTCGCTATGATCAGATGATTTTATTATTTTATTATGTTTTCAGATTTTTACACAAAACACATAGAATTAAAGGCTAAAAACTACCTTTAACTACATTTAATGTTGTGAAGCATCCATCAAACCAGTTAATTTAAATATGAAACACCCACCATGCATACACCCTTGTCAGAAATTACATCAGACTGAAGTTGGAACTAGTGACTTTAAAAGAAATTCATCAACATCTCCTGACCAATCAGAAGTGAGAATTCAGCGTAGCAACAGAGTTGTGCTACAATTGGGAAATGTTTAGCAGTTTCTTTTAGCCTGCCTTTTTTTGTTCAACCTCGTCCTCACCTTTGTTCCTAATCGGTCTGTTCATCCCAGGATCACTTCCTGTTTGACAAGCCTGTCTCACCCTTGCTGACTTGTGCAGGGATGGCTCGTGATTGGCCTGATGCCAGAGGAATCTGGTATGGTGCATGAGACTTGCACTACCAGACAGCATGCCAGTGTGTGTTATATTCTAGAAATGTACTGATTCACTATCAGTATCGTGGTTGGTATTGACCTGAAACTCTGGATTGATCATTGAGTGCTCAAAGCTCTGATATCAGTATCAGTAATATATTGGGCATGACTTTAAAATTACACTGTTGTGGTCCTGACAGATAACTCAATATGTAATAATTCCTTAGATATGTCTGACTAATATATAAATCTGATATATGGCACCCTAATAAGACAGTTCATGAACACTTTAAATGCATTTTGTTGCTAGACGAAACTCTAGACTTAGGTTATTTGAAATTTTAAATCTGATAGATACATTATCTCCCAGGCACAACCATGAAAAAACTTTCTTAATCTGGATCAATGAAGAGGACCACACTCGTGTCATCTCCATGGAGAAGGGTGGCAACATGAAGAGAGTCTTTGAGAGATTCTGCAGAGGACTGAAAGAGGTATCTTTGAGCACAAAATAATCATGGTCATTGTCTTTAGTTGGAAGGCTATACGATTTTGCTTCGGATTATTCCCTTGTAGGTTGAGAGGCTGATTCAGGAAAGAGGCTGGGAATTCATGTGGAATAAGAACCTGGGCTACATCCTGACTTGCCCCTCCAACCTGGGCACTGGACTAAGAGCAGGAGTCCATGTGCGCCTCCCTCTTCTTAGCAAGGTACTCTGAGATGAATCACGCATGAATTGGTTGATAATGGAATTCATTGAAATGCATTGTTTGGATGGATGTGATTGTTAATTGTTATAATCTGATTTTAAAATGAAATCTAAATAATTTCAATCTGACCATTATTTAAATATAAAACAGAATCAGTCAGTTGTGATTCTTTGACAATGTCATTCACTCCATGTCATTTCCATCTCAGGACTCACGCTTCTCTAAGATTCTGGAAAACCTCAGGCTTCAGAAGCGCGGCACAGGCGGGGTTGACACTGCTGCTGTCGGTGATGTTTTTGACATATCTAACCTTGACCGTCTGGGCAAGTCTGAGGTAAATATCCTGTCTTAACAAGAAATCTTCACCCAACACCTTAATAAGATTGATCAGTTAGAATGGTAAATCCTCAGACTGGAAGGCAGACTAAGTCTATTATACTGAGAGATGGGGCTTAATCAGAGGACACACAGAGACAAACCCATTATGGTATAATGTGGTAAATTCTTACCTCAGGATTCCTTGTGGAATTTAGTATTAGACGTAATCTTTGTGTGGAAAATCATCATATAACCACTGTGGTGTTTTCACGGCAGACGCGCACTTAAGAGGAGCTCATCTAATGCCTGAAGCTTTCCTTCTTTTCAGGTCGAGCTTGTTCAGTGTGTGATCGATGGGGTCAACTTTCTGATTGAATGTGAGAAGAGACTGGAGAAAGGCCAGGACATCAAAATCCCAGCACCCATTGCTCAGTTCAGGAAATGAGCATCTTCCATCTGAGTATGTCCAGTTGGGAGCTAGGCTGATGAGAAACCCACAGGCCGTGCCCTCTGCAATCTCCACTACTACTGCAGGTCTTACTGGAAATCTCGTTCCAATAAATCCTCCTAATAAAACAGCTCTGTGGGTTTGGTGGATTTTGTCTCGAGCCTTCGAACGGTAATGCAATGGGTAAAATGGTTTCAATGTGTAGTGGTCAAGTCCACAGGTTAAACATATCTGCGACATTGCTATATATTTTTTGACACAATAGCACAGAATGCACAGGAAGAAAGAACACATGTTAATATATTACAGGAGTGAGTTATGCTTAACACTATTTTCTTTCGAGTATTTTTTCTCTGCTACACATCAAAGCTGCAATCTAATTCCGTTCTGCAGTACTTACATAAGCTAATTGCATTTTGGCTAGACGGCCAAAGAAGATTGAAACAGTGTCTACATCCTTACAAAAAAGCTTCTTTAAAAGGAGTATGTGATACCCTGGTAGTACCCTAATAGCAAAATAAATGATAATAACAAGTTAATTTATTGGTGGTTTAAAAGGTTTGGTCTGAGATCAAATGTGCAATACACTGTGCTGTATACACATGGGCAATAGATTCTTTCCTTGCTATTTAATTCATCTGGATTCGATTACCCTATTTCCTATCATTTACACTGCACGTTGTATCTAATACAGTGTGTTAATGAACAGTTATACCGGTCCACACACCATGACCTAGCCTGTCTTGTCTAATCAGCACAAAGCTAAGACTTTCTACTGGGCTGATTTCCTTTCCTGTGGATTAATGACGTGTGCCTCATAATACCATTACAACCCATGGCGGAGGGCGCATACTGTGGCATGGGGTGGAGGAAGAGTAGTATGTGTGTCCAAGCAGAAATCATTTCGCATTGAACTATGACCAGCCGTCCTTCTCTAATGCAATGCTAATCACAAATCAGTGCATTGTGGGGACTTCTCGACTAAGTGGTTACGACACTGTGTGCCATTTAGAGTGAGTATTAGCACACAGCCCAGAGACTTAATGTGAATCCAGAAGTATTTATAGGAGGCTATTTTGTGCCACTGTAGGGAGTGAATGAGGTTTTAGTAATCGTCACCAATTGACACTGTAAGTAAAATAAATTTTCTTTCATTAACTCCAGGTTTGTATAAATATTTTAATACTAAATGTATTGATTTATGTGATTTATTGATATATATGATAATAATATGATAATAATATGAATAATATTACATTAATATAATGTACATCATACTATTTTTCTTTTCCTGAAGCGTGCATACATTCTTTTGCCTGACACACACACATATGTAATGACCAAATCTTGGCTGCCCAAGGCTCACCCATACCCACATGAACCAAATGCCAGCCTATCCGGTTGGTCCCACAGAAAAGCTAATGCTTCGCAAATCAACAAAAAAAAGCCCAGTGCGCCGCAGCCTGTCGATCACAGGGCCTGCTAATTCGGCCTACAAAGTCAGCCTACTAACTCCAATAAGAAGCACCCATGAGATGTGCCAAACAAACAAGTTTGTCTAGTGCCAGACACCACAGCACACCCCCACAGGCCCTGCGGAGCCATGCCACAATGACCCAGAGACAAAACCCAGCTGGTTTAATGTTAATGTTTTTAATGTAATGACTATGAAATGTATTGAGAACACATGATTAGCAAGTGAATAAAAATTATTCAGACATTAAACATTAAACACTGATATTCTCCATTCTACACACAATTCCAGGATGTGAATTAAATTATTCAGTTTCTGAAAATATATTATAAATGACATTTCATTTAATGACCTCAATCATCAACAAGTCTTCAGATTTCCTTACAGAAATTTCATGTAAAAATCATATGTGAACAATGCCCACATTTATGTATGTAGTTATGCCATGTTATTAAAATTATATTTTATTATTTCATCAATTTTTCCCAAGTAGAACATTTTAATGTCCTCTCCCGTATAATTAACTTTTTATTACTGCATTAATAAAAAAGATTTCATTACATTTGCAAGCAATAATATATGCCTACCTGTTTTCCCCCACATTTTCCCCCACATTTTTTCTACATGTAGTAGATGTGTTTTTATGTGATTTGCCACGACTGATTTGTTTTCTCTTTATGATTAGAGATGTAAGCTATGTGGTTTCGGTTTTCACATATGCTTTTCTCACATGATACATATACTGTATATTGCATGTGCAATTTCAGTTTTTTTTAAATGCACCTTTATATATATGTTTTGCACATGTGATGACATATGACTTCATCACATGTGAAATGTATGATTTTTTCTATGCAGGTTATCAGGAATAGGTGAAAGTATAAGAAAGATTATGGAGAGGAGACTATACAACGCTACATTTTTTACTCTGAAAAGTGGCATTATATTGAAATTAATTAATAATACAGTAGTAATATGTATATTCATATTTAATATTATGATTCACACATTATTAGACTAAAAAACTATTTAATCCACGACAAAGCAAAACGCTGGTCTGTATACATGATGTAAAACTAAGTGATAGTTTCCACACAAAATAAATAAATTAAATAAATAAATAAATAAATAAATAAATAAATCAGGTTGATGAGGATACTTAATCAAACTTGCTGCGGCATGAAACCCAACCAGCAGGTGGCAGTAAGTAAACATGAGTAAAACACTAATTCTCGATACACTTGCCATAGACAAACACACTTTCAAATACATTCAGTCTTAACTGGCGGGATTATTACCTAGATTTGATGTATATTATTCAGATTAACACGCTGTGAAAAATCCATCATAAAATCCTGAAATACCACTTAGCTGTGATTTCAATAACTAAATACAAGAACAGGTACAGTTTTTTACTTTCAGGGTTTTATATTCTTCTGTGTGTTATTTTATATCTGTTTCATCGCAGGTGCAATTAAATGTAATGCATTTGTGCAGGATAATTGGGTATCAAAAACACCAGGGGATTACCAGATTATGATAGACAACCCACTCAGGTCCCAGACAGGGCCATCCTGCTGGTCACGGATGTGTGCACTGTTTGGATAGACATGAGATGGCACGCTTGTGGCTGTGACCTTCATGGTGGCTTGCTCCCCTCTCCGGCACTGATTTCTGATTTACCGCCGAGCTGTCGCTCCTGTCAGGGCCTGTGGGGTGCTTTCCATGCTCTGACAGTGGAAATCAAGGGCAAGTATAGGTGGCGAAGCAGGAAGGCTACAGCAAAGGGCATGGAAACATGTTTCAAAAGCAATGTCAGCTTTATCTGTTGAAAAAAAAAAAAAATGCTGTATTTATTTAATTTTTTTTAGGATAGCTGCAGCAGGACTGTGTGGTGTAGCTCTTCGTCAGTATCATCCAGTTTATGACTGGTACTGGGTTAACACCTCAGCTACTTAGAATGCAAAGTTGCAGCCATAGAGTCATTGCTGCGTTAATTAGAGCACCAAAGGAAGGGACATTTTAGTACACTGCATGTTCTGACACTTGATTCAACTCATAATAGCCTTGGTAATTAGCTGATACACTGAATTATGTCTCAGAGCCAGAACAAAATCACATATGCCTGACTCAAAAGCGTATGTTTTTCTCCAACCCAATGCATCACTCAACAACCCCTATCTACTGACATCTAGCAATCATCTGATTATCATATGATGTTTACCATAAATTTAGCACAGTGCTGGAAATCAGAAATGTGCCTCTGTAGGGAACAGGCAAGCACAGGAGGTTGAGGGAGACTGGGCCTCTCAGAGCAGATGCTGAGGCTGATGATGATCGATGTGTACGCGAAGCTTGTTCAGGGACCGGGGGAGCTTTCCACACACTCTGCCCATTCTGTTGTTTCAATGAGATCTTATCCACTAATTCTCTGAGACAATTAACTGTATATGGAAAGTGAAAGACCATACCGAAACTGGCTACGTTTTATCTGTCTGTGTTTTTCCCCCCTGTAATTTGTAGTTAGTGACTACAGATTTTGAAGGCAAGAGATACTGCACATACCTAAAGATGACATATTAAAATAAACACCGATATAAAGTGTTTGGACCTTCCCAAGTCACCAGAACTGCTTCCATGTGTATTGGCGTAGATTTTACAACTGTGCTAGAAGTACAACTATGTACATGGTTTTCCTAAACGCTATTCCACCAGCTGGTGCTTTGATGGTGGCGCGCAATAACGCATCAGTTTAGAATATGTGTCTATTTGGGTTGAAATATGGTGACTGGGATGTCCAGAGAAAAGAATTTACATCATTTTCATCTTCATCAAACCATTCAGTGGTCATCGAACCCTGTGGTTGGGGGCGGGGTCATCCTAAAAGAGACCACTCCCATCAGGATAGAAATGTTTCATCATAGGATAAAGGTGATCAGTCAGAATAACTTTGTATTGATTTGCGGTGACCCTTTATTCTAAGGCGACAAGTGAACCCAAACCATGCCAGTTAAATGCTTCCTACTGTATAACAGAGCCACCAGATTTCCCTTTAATTTGTCAAACGTCTGTATGTTTGTCACTATGCATTATGTATTATCTTCGTTTTATGCAAAAATATTTATATATGCATGCATGCTTCCAAATACATATTATATATAAATACAAGCTTTATGTAATTTTTATATTAAATTTCGCTTGCCTATTTCACACAGCTACCTGTACATCACATATAATTGAATATAATTTAGCTTTGTCATGTATACTGCTATAAAATAACACAACGCATTAATTGCTTTTCATATTAAATCTTTTTTTCTCTCCACAAACTGTTATTACTACACTTGACCTACCATGAACACATTGATTTGTCGATTTGTCAGTGAATGACAAGTCTCTTCTGACTGCCTGACTCTTTTTGTAAGTGCATTTACACACAAGCTGACCATTTATTGTGTCAGTGGTTGGTCGAAGCAGATATTTGTGGCCTGTAAGGCATCCCCAATGGCAACTGCTTCAAAGCACACAAAGGATGCAGGAGCAAAACATGTCTCTGATTACTCGCTAATTGGTTCCAATCCTACTCCATCCCATGTGGACAAAAAGGCATCTCTGTCAGTTGTCAATCACTAGATCTCAGGGTTCTCAGATTTTCCTATCTCACCCTCTGAGAGATGAGTGAGTGTGTGTACGTCTTTATGTGTGTTTGTGTGTGAGACAGACAGAGAGAGAGAGAGAGAGAGAGAGAGAGAGAGAGAGAGAGAGATTCAGTAAATGCCTTTACACACAGCAATGTCGCCTGGTGCATCTTTTTTTAATCCTAAAAAAAAAAAATATATATATATATATATATTTTTATTTTTTTTTTTTTTTTACAATCGGTGTTAAATGTAATTATTATATATGTATTTTCATTTATTTAAAGCACTCAAAGCAGACTGTGTTTTATACAGATATTTAGATGCTCCCTTTAAATGATTTAAAGGATGAAAATTACCAGAGAATCGAATGATCTACTACTGTATATAGATTTAAGTCTCAGCCTTGCAACGCAGCTAACAAGAAAAATAATACAGTTCTTATTGGTGAAAGTTTTGATTAATTTTGGTATTATTTTGGTTCCTGTCATGATATTTCATGTATGATATAATATTATAGTATTATATAGCCCATACCAACACAGGACAGCAAATATGAAAAGAAAGGATTTAAATCCTAGTCAGATTTAATGGTAAACCATTATAACCTTCACCAGCAAATCAGTGAAATATACTGCTATTTCTGTAGTGATTTGTGGTGGTGATCATTGGTACCAATAATAAGAGCAGTTTCTTCAAATCGCTCAATCTTCGCACAGTTACATATTCTTGGAATTCGCCCATATGCTCTTATATGCAAAGACGGACCATTCTCAATTTTGACGTTACTGAAAATGATTTTATTCACCCATTTACAATAAATTGATATAAACCTGCCCAGGTGTGTTGCATTTGGTAGGATTAACGTTTAAGAAAAAACACATTTCAGTAATAAGCACATACAGTAAGTCAAAACATATCACAAACAGACCAGCAGGTAACAAGAATTAGTTTTATCTACACAAGTATCCTATTCAAGATCATTTCGCGTTAAGTAAATTTGCCTTGCTCTTCCTTCCCAATACATGCAGCTGAATCGGATTATTTGAGAATTTGCTCATTATACATCTTATTCGTTGCCTGTACAAAATTGGAAAGAAATAAAATCCACACGTGACCCATGCTTTAACCCAATCATGGCATGCAGTACACGTGGCTGCCTTGAACATATAGAAAAAAAAGAACATTAATAAATATTTCTCATCAGTGAAATAAGCAAACAGCACGCGCTGCTGTTCTTAGATAAATGATCAACAACAAGCATGATTCAAATAAATAAATAAATAAATCATTGTCAATAAATAAGTTAGCAAATTGGATATTAATTATTAAGGACATAAAAGAAAAATATATAAACAAGTTAATAAATAAGAAATCATATCCAACACGTGAATTAAAGAATACCGTTTAAAATATGGACGCTATTACTACTGCGCATGTGCAACAAACATCGTCCGGGTGTTGTTGAGATTCCGCTTTTTTTCCTTTAAGGCTGCCAATTTGTAATTTCACAGTTACGAGCTCGGATCCTGAGTGGCTCTTGACCGTCCGTGAAAATACTCTTTTCTCTTTTAACGAGGACGCAAACGACGTTGTGATTAGGTGAAGCTCATGGAGACGGTGTGCTCGAGCGCTTTGCGGCGCAGGGAGGCGATGCTGCTGCCTCTCCACACGTCACTGTCCGGGGAGCTGCACAGCTGCGGCGAGCCGCCCGCGCTAGTCGGGCCGGAAAGCGAGGCGGGCACCATGCCGGGAAACGCGGGCTGGTACAGGTGCGACTGCAGACCCGAGCCGTTCGACGATAGACCGTTGGAAAGGCCCATGGAGTTGGGCGGCGGCGCGCCTCCCAGGCTGCACTGCGACAGCGACTGCGCCATGGACGGCTGGCGCCCGAGCGACGGCGGCAGCTGCAGCTGAGAAACGCCGGCCATTCCCGCCGCGGCCCAGCGCCCGTCGTTGGCGTGGAAAGAGCACAACCCGTCGCCCATAGCGGCCGCTGGAAACTGCGGCAGACTATGTGTGGGCAACAGCGTGCCAGGAGCGCGGAACACATTCGTCGTCTTCTTGCGTTTCTTCCACTTGGCACGACGGTTCTGAAACCAAACCTGCGCAGGAAAACCAAAAACAATGAGCCTGAATATAGCGGACCTTCAATACAGAAAAAACACTCTGTATTAAAACAACATATGTGTTTATGAGTTAACCCGGACACCGGTAAACACGGTAATATTACAGTAAAACCAAGACTGAAATAATGAATTCAATACTGCAATATAGCCTACTATTAGAACACGATACAGTCTTTTTTAGTGTAACTATATAAACCCCAACAGAACTTTATTTATCAGAAACGATTAGAGATCGTTGGAAGTTTACAAATCCATAATGATCAAATAATCTCTTAAAGAAGGCTTTTTGGGTGTAGTTTATACCGAGAATTAACTCAAAACATTTTATTCTGTATTATTTTTACAGTGCATTATAAGAAATGGCTACATAGCTAGTGTATATTTTATATCACATATAAAATATCACAATTGTAAGAAAACATTTTGGTAAAAAATATAAATAATAATTTACTACAATACCTCGACTGAGGAAAATTTAAATTGAAAAATTATAGGCACACTTACAAGGAGTTCATACTATTCAATTTTTTTTCCATTATGTCTCACATTATTATTATTATTATTATTATTATTATTATTATTTGGTTTATTTCTGGGAACATTAACTAAGCAGTGGCTCAGGGGCGTTTTGCCTAAATGTCTTCGGTGTTTTAAAAAGAAATAACAATACTGAATCGTTGACAAATAATTAATTAGGGGTCACAAGCGATTTCAAAGCTTAGGTTTGTCACTGACAGAACGAAATGCTATTTCTTATACCATCATAAAGTGGAGAAGAATATTTTGCTGGTTGACTGGAATGAAGACGTTGTGCCTGATAGAGCAATTCCAGAGACAAATGGTTGGTTGGCCTAGGTGCTTTATCACCTGCGCCGAAAATAAATTCAGAAAATAGGCCTGCAATGTTCGGGCCTCTGAGCTTTTCTTCTTCTCTCTTTTGTGAAAAATAACGTTTGATGTTTGAACGAGGGAGCGATTCGGTTTGACTGATGATGATTATCGCGTTCAGTATAATTAATCGCAAGTAACATCATTTGGCGACTAATTAGCATCATTCTGACATTTCTTCAAACGGCCCACGTCGTTATGGCTAATGTAAGATTTGTTATGACGCGCTATATTATGAAAATGTTTTTAAAAGTCACTAAATATATTAAGAAATAATTGCGGAGCTGTTGGAAGGTTAATCAGCTAAGAACAGAAAATATATGTACTCAGACGACGGAAATTTACACAGTAAACATTTTACAAAACAGTAGAAATATTAATATCTACAATACTTTAAACTAAATAAAAAAAATATATATATAAAGTGGTAATTTGACACACAAAGTGCATCATTAATTCTCTTAAATAAAATTTCTCATTCGATTTGCAGTACTAACAATGTATACACATACACACACACACACACACATAATAATAATAATAATAATAATAATAATAATAAATTCACGCAGGCACGACTTGCACAACTGTGTTTTTAGGAAATGGAAACATCTCACTAAAGGCTTTAACCCAGCATTAAAACAAACAATGACGTAGGTATAGGTGAGATGTTTTGTTTCATAAATACTTCCATATTCGTTTAAGATTTCATTTACAATGACCAAAAATTAAAAAAATATATCGAAAAGAACGTTTATAATACGTATTGTACAGTAGTATTAATACTGTTAAACATTCTAATAATTATACACGTTGTTCTCCCTTTTTAAAACGTCTACAGCAGGCGAAAATTAATAATTAAATATGTTAAAAAAAAAGTCAATATGAACGCTCACAATGTTCTGTTGTTTCCTATCATATAAGTCACGCATAATCATAATGTCAATTCAATTTAAGTCAAGTGAGTTGTTGTATGTTACCTTATAATAATAATAATAATAATAATAATAATAATAATAATAATAATAATAATAATTTGCTGTTTTTTTTGTTAAAACATGAAATCATTAGATTGTTTTATATCCATCAATGAGGCATAGTGCTTTTGTCTCACCTGAACCCGAGACTCTGTTAATCCGATTCTCAGCGCCAGTTCCTCTCTCATGAAGATATCAGGGTAGTGGGTTTTTGCGAAACTTCTCTCCAGCTCGTTAAGCTGCGCCGGTGTGAACCGGGTCCGGTGGCGTTTCTGTTTCTGTTGACTCTGTTGTCCACCCGACTGACTCGAACCTTGTTGCTGTTGCTGTTTGTCTTGCTCCTTTGCGCCGACCTGCTGCATGCCGCTGGGGTTTGATCCACCATTGCTTATATCTTCCCCGGGGAGCAGCGTGGCGCCCTCGACCGCATCCGGGCCGGAACTCAGATCGCCCGGGTGTCCGCTGTCCGCCCCGAGTCTGCACTTTAAAGCCTCCCTGTGGCCCAGCAGCTCAGCAGCTGCATCCTTCATCCCTGCAATATCATCGCTTAAAATGAAGTTTTTCCATTGCACGAAATCACAGTAAAACATTTAGGCATTTTTAGAATCTATTATAATGCTACAAAAAAGTATGGTCAGCATCGAAAATATTCCAAGCTGCATATCACACAAGACTAAGATGCGCCCTCAGTGCGCTCTATCAATATTTAGACAAGGTTGATCAAATAGGTTAGATGTAATTAATTCACTAGATAATGAATTAGCCTACAATATCGAGTTCAAAATTAGATTAAGCATTAAGGCTAAATCCGATCATAATTGTATAAATGGAAAGTTCCTCCATAGCTTACAGTGGAGCTGGAGACCGGAGTTGGGTGTCGGTAACTCACCGAGGCGAGTGTCCAAGAGGTCGGCGTGAGAGAGCATCGCGCACCGGTGCCGAAACTAGCCCTAAAACTTTTAACTTCCTTAAACAGCATAGAGTGGCCAAATGAAGAAAAATTCTCGGCGCGTTTAAAAAAAGGTGGCTGCAAGCATTATAATGTTCTTTAGAGAGACAGGGAGGCGCTTAATAGGTGCATGAGCGCGTGAGCTTCCACAGATGAGAGCCAATCAGAATTGAAGGCTGGAAATGTCGCCTCTGCGAGCGCACGCGCCCAACCAGCAGCATCCATAAAACAGCAGCGTCTGCAATTACTGTCTCCTTAATATCAGCCCTGATTTATAGTATCAGCCCCTTATTGTAGGCTAAAAATGAGCTCATAATCATGGCGCACAAACAGTTTGTAATAAATCTAGTTTTATTAGTGAAAAAATGCTAAATGCTAAATGTGCAAACGGCAAAATCAATGAAAGGCACCGAACGGAGAGGAATGGACGTTTGATGGAGTTACGAATAGTAGTCTAAGCTATTTTCGGAAAGGGGATGAATCGCGTGCGAGAAAAGTGCACCCATATTTCCAGCCGAAGGGGGGGAAAAAATCTGTGGTTGCTTTACGTTTTGTCAGTGTGGTGCTGCGTGTGTGTAAGCAGTCGCAGAGTGCAGCTTTATTTGAGGAGAATCCATCCATCACATGCGATTAATTCTCTGAGGCAGCTAACCACACATCCAAAGTACATTTCCAACTAGTCATTTTCAAGGCCATTAAGCACTTGAGGCATTTAGCGCCAAATTCGATATTTACTGTGGGATTAGTAGGTTATTAGGCTATGAATTGCTATAATACACTACCGTGTAGTTAAATACAATCCACGTCTTGTGTAAACTATGAATGCGTTTCATTTTAAAGGAGTTGCTTCGCAAGGTGTTGCATTATTTCGTAGCTTTCATGATGTAGATGCGCTTTATGTGATATATTTATTTCTAACTGAACGACACAATTTGAAAATAATAAACCATTGCTAATATTATATCTTCACAGTTCACAGTGCACGGTGGAAAGCTAGCATGACTTTTCACTTAAGCCACCTTTTTTATTTACAGAAGGCCTTCTCCCGAAAAAAACTAAACGAGTCCAAAATTATTTAGTTGTTGTAACACGTAAATATAAAGTCTGTGTCTCTGTATAAATATAGCGTTTGTGTTGCGGTATTATACTTTACATACTATTGAGAAAGTCAAAACGCGATTTGGGGTTTAGCAATAGCAATGGCAATTTTTGTACTTATTGCATGGTACCCTGCAGAGTGCAGATTTGTATATAGCCGACAATGTACATCATGTCTCCCCCTGCACGTGAGCCCGCAGGTTCTGAACGCGGGACTCAGCCGTGGCTCTGTGCGCGCGCACTCAGTGCGTTTTAAGCTCCGGTTCCGGTGGACTCCCCACAGCAAACAGCCGTGTCGTGTCGGGCAGGGATATTTTACAGCATGTAGCCTACAGGAGACGATCTATAGGTTAGTTTTTCCTTCTCTTTATTTCTGTCAGATTTTTTGTCATCCTCACACGTTTAACCTTACATCCACTCAGAATTAAGAGGCGCACGACACATGCTTTTGATAATATTTAAGTTATGATTAAATAAAAAATAAAAAAGGAAAACTACATTTAAATTATAGTATTATAAATACAATTCAAATACACATTTCCACAGCATGCGTGTATTAATAGTGTGGAAGACGTTCGAAAATTAAGCTATAATAACAACAACAATAATAATAATAATAATAATAATAATAATAATAATAATAATAATGCATGAAACACTGCGCTGTTCATTGCAAAAAATAAATAAATAGGAGAAACATATAACAATAATGTCACATGATTTAAAAATTAACAACTCGACAATAATAATAATAATAATAATACAATCACACATATATTATTATTATTATTATTATTATTATTAGGCTATTATTATTATTATTATTATCATCTACATTTCCTGGTGTTTAGGCTGTCGTTTGGACAATAGCTGTCCCCAAAAAGGGTAACTTCCCCAAGCTCAAACGGATGTCTTCTCCTTCGTCCAGACAAGGTGCTGACCCCAGTCGCATTTCAAACCGTGATTAGACTCCGTGTGGACCCGATTACAACGTGAGTTATCTGGAAAGAATACAATTAAGGGTCTAAATAAAATAATCAGCATTGGACGGCGATTACCGTAATGAACCCGAGCTCTGGTGTGTCACGGAGCAACTCGCCTCCATTACGCTGGGTAATGAGACTTTAGGGGATGAACACGACAACTGTCCAAACGCACTCTATTAACGTCCGGTTTGATGGACACATGTTTATCATATTGTCCACTACACTTTGTATCCATATATCTACTCCTTGATATCCTAGAAGCGTTTTACAAACGCCTAATTTCATCTCGGACTTGCACCAGTTTACCTTGGTGTTCATTTCTAATCACTGCTGGCAAGGCTGGGAAATATGAATAGGGTTTATAGTATTTTTTTCTTTCATTTTTTTCATGTCAAAGTTTTATAGAGCCTTCTTCCAGACTTGATAATAAAACTGGAAATGATAAAATATAATGATGTACTAATAACACACATTATGAAAAGACATTAGGATAAATTGGGCAAAGTTAGATAAAAAAAAAAAACACACTAAGAATATTATAAATAGTACTTAGCAAATATTGCCAATAGTAGGCTATATTAAGATCTACCTTAATTTTACTATATCACAGAACGAACGAATAGTAACGAACACAAATGCAGGACAGGCTACATCCTATATCTTTCATTCAAAAGAGGTGGATCAATGGCTTGAAAGAAAGGAGGACTTGGGTCAGTGGTCATTCTGAGTTGCGCTAAATTAAGAACATGTGCTGGGAATTATTAAATTCCAGCTTAATCACACCGCTAATGCAATTTAATGCATCAGCAAATTAGTACTGAAAATAATTAGTTTCACTGACCTTGTACATTGGAAAGCTACAGTGAACCAGAATGCATTTGAGTCAGACCAATCCTCTCGCGCAACCAAAATTGTTGTTCATTCAGCCATATCTTTCATGGGATAATAATAAGGTGGCAATAAAAGTAGTTTAACAATTGTTTGTTTACATCTTTTACTCTTTGGAAGTGAAACCCTTTAAAAAAAAAACTCTAGGTCATTTCAGTTTCCTCCATATGGCGAGAAATATCAATATAGCAACAGAAATGACTTCTTCAGCTAAAACCAGAACGAAAGAAAACACGGTGCATCGTCGTGCAATATGTTTTAGTATCATCCTTCTAATTTAAACAAGCATTTAATGACTCGGTTATGATTTTAGTTTTAAACACCTATGTTGATTTAACTCTGTGACATTGCAGGAGGCGATCAGAAGCAAAAGTGCCTTATTTCAATGGTAAGTCATCCGCAATGATCTACAATAGCATCGTTTAGAAGTCATGTGTAGTCCCGCGCGGTGATGAACAGCACATGGGTTGCACTGCTCAGTGATAGCACGATCAGTGTGTTTTCTCAAACCGTTAACTGATGCCATAAATCTAGCCATTTACGACTATTAAATGGACAGGCCGCGACATTTCAACTCCTTTCTGCTCCTTTCTGTCTTTTTCTCTGCTGCTTGTCCACAAAATACACCGCTGGCCCTCCCAAGATTAATTGATCGTCAATTTAGCTCTAATTCGTACCAAGTCAGGTGGTAAATTGGCTGCTTTTACTTGATTGTTAGTGAAATTTGTGCAAGTTGCATTGACACATTTTGATTATTTATCAATTATGCCCAAACGAGCTAAATCTACTGAATAAATTCCAGCCTGATTGCTATAATAGAGTTTGAAAATATCGCTATTGATAATGATTCCGTGCTAATAGTCTCTTTCCGGCTTTGCTAGCTTGTCGGAATGACAGCAGAGAATTCATTTTTCATGGAGTCGGCTGGTGTGCGCGCGCGAGGCGGCATTAATCAGTTGCATTATGGGGGCTCATCCATAGCAATGTGTGTTCTTTGCTCAGAGAGCCTGAAATAGTTTGTCATATTTTGTGTCAATTACTTGGGATTTCAATGCGTTTCCATCAAGGCATCCTGTCACTGTTAGGTTATGCTAAGTTAAGTTCTCCAAATGGATGATGTCAAAGTTATGCTAGCTTCAAGCTCGGAGGAACTGATTAGGGCAAAATAACTTGGCGGTTAGAGACGTTGTTGTTGTTCAATCTTCAGTTTCTTATAATAAATCTCTGAAGGTAGGGGATAATGACCAAGCAAGGTGGACTAATTGGTTAATAAAAAGGAACAATATATTGTCATGTAATCAAAATAAAATAATTATTATTATTATTATTATTTTATCCTATTAGGTCAAACAACCTATAAGAAATTTAATTATATAAAAAACAAAGCATTTTCATGCACTAGTTTAACATTTAACGAGTAAAAATTGTAAATAAATTTGAATCTCTCGTCACACATGGAATCTTGCTCTTTGCTCTATTAGAGTTGAGATGCACTACAATGTGATGATAATGTAAATCATAGCAGAGAAAACGACAATAATAATATAGAATATGCCGAATAATACAGTTTACCAATGCTGTCAATGGAAATGCTTTCAGGGCAGCTTCTGTTCTTATGCTTTATTTAATCATGTATTACTATTGCTCGATTAAATATATCTTATGTCAGATGTTTGAATATTATTCAACTTCCAAAAAATAAATAAATAGGCTAAATAAAAGGTCAAGGTCAACATAAACAAAGTTTAAAGATCTGATCAATTGAGTAATTAATCCTTCAATCCATCTATCCATCTATCGAAATATCCACTTGCCACTTCCAAAAATCTACAACGTAAACCCCTTTTGCCCATAGATTAACACCTACAGTGTTAATATGCATCCAGCTGGGAGCAAGTAAATACTTTTAAATTTGCTCTGTAGGTGTTAATTTAACATTGATGATGTTGCTTGCCTTCAGGACTATGCAAGAAAGTTTAATTCGTAAGGGTATGCGATATATTGAAAATATAAATAATGAGCCCTTACATGAATTACGAAAAGCATCTTATCAGGTATCTGTTTATGTAAATCTATATCTAATACAACTCATTTTAGGTGTTTATTTGAAGAGACATACCATGTACTAGGCCTGTGCAATGTAAGATTTATTGTAGTATTACGACATAATGCAAGGTCTTAAAATGTTCGACTGTAAAATACTTATTTTGTAACATGTTGCCACACATAACCTTCAGTGCACTGGAATTAATTTAAGATAGATTAACTCTAGGCAAGCCATTATACAGGTACACACAGAGTCATTTTTAACTGAGCCAATTAAATAAAATCAGTATTGCACCAAAGAAATCCAACAGCGGTATATGTAAAATCCTGATTTATGCAATGAATAGGAGTTACATTTAAAACCAAAATGACAAGTTGAAAATCATTCTTTGTGTAAATGCATGTCGGCCTATATTCTTCTTCAACAAGATGATGATAAATTACCCTTGGCTTGGTGCTGTTTTTTGTGGAAACAATTCCACCGTTCTTGTTATTGAAGCAACAATTTATTTAAAAAAATAAGGTGATGAGACCCCGACACATTAGCAGGGTCTCATCACCTTAAACAATTTGAACTGGAACATGGTTCTCCAATATATGATAAGTAAATTAGCAAATGATGTAATTTAATAATAAAATTGTAATAACTGAATAATGCAATGATAACAAAAAGCTTATGCTCTACTATCATGAATGCCAGTTTAACTCCTATTAATAGGTGGTATACTGGTCAGGTGGAATAATGTCATTTAAAGCTAAGGCATTTTACACACATTTAAAATCTTTGGTATAGGCCTATTTTCTCACCCCAGCAGCTAAAATGACCAGAGAATTCATTTCAAACCTAAAACCTTTTCGTGTCACACTTTTTCCCCTGACCGTTGATTTTTTAGCAATTTCCTTGTTTTCCAAACTAATAAGTGGCACCGTCGAGCAGTCGGAGGCTGCAGACACGTCGCGCGCCCTAATTGATATTGAGCGAGCCGTTCCTTGCGCGAGAGGGGCCGCTGCTGGATAATTTGCAGTTTAATCAGCGTCTGTAATGAGAGCCGCTGATTAGGGGCCCGTTTGAAAATAAAGGAGAGTTACAAGGAACGTCTGTCAGGGTCCGGTGATAATTCAGGACTAATTGTGGCGATTAGAGAGAACTGCATGACTGTGGCTTCCTCGAAAGCGATGAGAAACCGGAAGGGCGGCGGCGAGCTTTCATATGGACGAGTCAATCGACTGCAAAGCTGACCTTAAACATTTTGGACAAATGAATGTCTGTTAACATACCAACCCTGGAACAGGATGCTGATATAGCTCTATAGAATGTACTAGGATGTGCAGGGGGAGAATTCAGCCTGTACTTGAGATTTCTCTAGGGGTAATAACAAAATGCATCATCCTAAATCGTGGTGCAAAGCAAAATTGCTAATTATTACACTATTACCTAAAAATGGCAATTCCAGTCCATTTTAATTATGGTCCAAACTGTTGGACTGTTACTCCAGTTCACAAATCTACCCCAAATATTATATATGTGTAATGTATATATATTGCAAATGTAGTTAACTATAATGCAAATGCATTTTTACTAATAATTACATATTCATATGCTATAATTAGAATGCAGTGCTTGAAGAAGAAAAGGCTAGATGAAATGGAAACGTGACCCAGCCGGCAGCTTTGTGGTAGGGCACGTTGTTAACTCGATTCACCCAGGGTTGTCGATGAGCCAGTACAGACAGAGAGCCCCAGCCGCACGTCCATCTCCAAGCTATGGATCGGGTGGTCATGCAGAGATGGCCTGCTGAATAGCAATGCTAACATTAGTGAACAGTGCGTGTGTGCGTTTGACTATGGGCATAGCAATTAGTGATGTTCAGGAAAAAGGAGGCTAAATGCTGTGTTGGGAAGGGGGTAGGCCAGGGCATCAGCTGGTAAAGATGTGCTCTGTTAACACACACACACACACACGCACACGCACGCACACATGCACATATGCACGCATGAACACAAGAACGCATGCACCTGTATTTGTGAGGACCTTGTATCGGCTTTTTTATGTGATTAATTAATGCATAAATACAACAACAACAACTATTATTATTATTATTATTATTATAAAGCAGTTTTCAGTGAGGGTCCTTATAATGGCTTCATAATGTCACGAATGTCATATATTCCTACACTTGGGCCCACCAAGACACACACACAGACATACATGCACACAAACACGCAAGCACCTGTTCTATCTTTGTTAGGACCTTCCACAGATTTTCAAAATGCAGTTAATTAATACCTAAACACAGCAACAACACTACTACTACTACTACTATTATTACTACTTATAATAATAATAATAATAATAATAATAATAATAATGTGGCATTGCCTAATGTCCCCATAATGTCATGAATATCAGATATTCCTACACGTGCAACCACTAAGACACGCACATACACATATACACACACGAATAATATATATACCGATTTTAGATATTCACTGTGCACAAACAAAGGAATGTGTGTGTGTGTGTGTGTGTGTGTGTGTGTGTGTGTGTGTGAGAGAGAGAGAGAGAGAGAGAGAGAGAGAGAGAGAGTGCGTGTTCGACTATGTAAGGAAAGGAAAGCTCGACTATACACCACCCAATCCCTGGCTGTAACCTCTTTTAAGACGCCGCTTTCTTCGCCAGATTATCCCCATCTATCCCATGTCAATGAGTGTCTTGTAGAGAGAATGAGCGGGTAAACAGCACTGACAGAGTGGGGGGCTGCACTGATTACACACACAAATAGACGACGAGGAGCGAGAGGCTCTCGGAGATGGCTCTTTCGCATTGTCACACATACAGCCTCCTCTCCACAGCCTCCTCCGGCCTGCTGTTTTCACATTGTCCCGCCATCAATCATTCCATTCTGGCCTGGATGCTCTGCAGAGTTCCTTAATATCCCGTCTTCATCTCTCTCTCTTTTCTTACTCGTGGTGTAAGGCGCCCCTTTCTGTAGGATGGGGCAAAACACACACCAGAACATGAAATGATTTAGAGAATCCAGTGAGATATTATCGGGCCATACATCTATAAAAATGTGCTCAATTTGTAAATACAAACAAAAAAGTCGATATTTTAGGGCACTCTTTCTTTTCTATTTTTTTCTTTCTCTCATTTTCTATAGTTCTATTTTCTAAGCCATTTGACTATACCATAAGTAGTATTACCTCTCTCTCTCTCTCTCTCTCTCTCTCTCTCCTACCATACCCATTTGTACTTATCTGTAATTTGTTAATTTATGTTCACAGTAAATAAATTTGCCTATGTTTAAATACATAGAGCTGAAATAATCTGTTCATAATATTTAAATAAATGTAATAATGAATTAATCAATGAACTAATCACTTAAGTTAGGCAGTTAAAAGAGTAAGGAAAACAAATGATTTTAATTTTAATTTTATGGGGAGATATTTTTTAGCATGTAGAAATGTCAACTTGCCAAAGAAAATGTTAAAATATTATTCTCAGAAATACTGGCACCAAACTGTAGCTTTTGGTGTAGCTGGCATGGTACAAAAATAGTGCTTATTTCATAGATATACAGTATCTAGAAACACGAATATAGTAGTATATATAATGTACTTATATAAAAATAGCACATAATTAACTCTTA
>JAQQZT010000014.1:9997622-10002622 GCA_030068275.1 Clarias platycephalus
AATAAACCTACAATAATCTGCTTTAAAAACAAATCTCTGATTCATATTAAGAACTCACAGGAGAGAGTGGAGACCAGTGACTACTGGTGGAGCTGCATGCAAAATGTCAACTTTCAAAACACACCCAATAATCTGGCTTTGTGTTTACATGAATTGTTGCCTACTGTGCCATCGCTTTGAAAGACTTGCGAATGGAGGGTCCAGTTAATCACTAATGAGCAATTAGTGTTGATGAAGGATTTCCTGTTACGCATTATTAGCATTGAGGCTACACCAATCTATTTCGCCTTATTATGTTATGATCATCACTGCTACCATACTGAGCTCATTATTCTTGTGTTCTAATAAAAGCACATACACTACGAATGCAAGAAAACTTAGCACTACTATTGTATGTAATAGCATGTAATAATATTTACTGCTGGAAATCTGATACACATTTAGATTCTTTTTTGTGTGACATTAAAATCTCACTTAAACACCCGACCTTGTTGTCAATTAGATCTAGGCAATAATAGCTATTATAATAGGGAGACGTCTAAGTTTATATCTTCTCTTGAATGTACACCTTTCCCATTATCTTCCTTGCGTTTATTTAAATAATAATAATAAAAAACGCACACGCAAGATCGCACTGCGCCATATAAACGATCTCTGTCGGCTATTTGATGACAGCCTCTCGAATAAAACGAAGAAATTTATTTGCAGTGGTGCAAGCAGCAGTGTGTTCTCCTTTCTGTGGTAATGGAGACATCATCACTGCGCCGAGAGGAGCCGAGCTGCGTGGATTTATGAGCGCGTGCCTCTGTAAATCACACACACACACACACACACACACACACACACACACACTGAGCGTGCCTACTGCCCCAACCCAACCTCAATGTCCCTGTTAATATTTTTAAAGCAATAAATAGGACATATGTGTAAATACACATGAATTTAGTTCCAATGACTATTTAATTGCCTATTTTTTCAAAACTTCATTTGTATATGTACAGTACTTATTTACTTGTATAAAAGTACTGTGCAAAAGTCTTGCTTTGCAAAAGTCTGAAGCCACTTTATTTCTTCATATCAGATAACATTAACTTTATTAAAGTAAATTATGCAGATTACATTAATAAAATGAGAACAAACGTTTTTCTTCAAACTTTAACTCAGAATTTACACATTTGTTGTTTATGTAACAGCCTCAGCAACCTTATTTCCCCTCTCATCTGTTCCAAGCACTCAGCATTCAGCTTCACTAATTCAGTATACTAATCACCGGCCTGCTCATCTGTCATCATGTGCACCTGTTTCTAACTGGTTCAAGCCTTAAGTTAGATTTTTTTTAAATGCTTGAATGATTCATATATCAATGTGTGTCTTAATGAGCAAAAACGTTCCTCTGAATGGAATACCTGGTCAGGTAGAGGGAGTGGACTGAAAATGAGAGACAAAACCTTGCCAAAAAAGGCAAAAAAGCCCTGTTAAAAATACAAGAAAGGCTGTCTCTTTGGAAGCAAAATATGAAGAAAAAAATGGGTGGCTCAGAACATTTACACAGTACTGTACATATAGGCCAAGTAGTTTTAGCTTCGGCAAGAAGACTATGACTTCAATAATTGAATGTAATCCATGTTCCTAATTTCCTCTAATGTCCATCAGTCTATAAAAAGCTTAACTTCCTAACAGCTTAACCCCCAATGGCCTATATTACTTCGACCTACTTTTCCCCATCTCACTCCAGTTATATCACATATGCAAAATCAAGTGGCTTTTAAAGAAGCATTAAAAATATACTTGTAGATGTTACAATAAATGCATTAGGTCAATCAGTATTTCAAAGCCTTTTATGCAAATAACATGGCAAGTCCTAAAATCCCCACACAATGTTGGAGATATTAGACTTCAATCAGTTAACGGCGTATCATGTTTAGTTGAATTAAAAACGAATTGAGTTTGAATTTGCTATATCTGCCACAAATATTCCCAATTAGCCACGTAATTATGTGATAGTGCCTGCAATTACAGCACAAACGGGTGAATTTGGATCTGTAGGGAGACCTAATTGGCCCAAATTCGATGTTGTGCATATTTGCATAATGAGGAAATCGGTATAAAATTGTGTTCATTCATTTGTGAAGAATCCTATGAATTTTATGAATTTGTAGGCGTCCACCTATAAGGTCGAGCTGGGTTGGGGTTGTGTCTGGGGGCGCAGTTTTTGTGTGTGTGTGTGTGTGTGTGTGTGTGGTGGGGTACTTTTCCTGCTAATAACTCAGTTATTCTCACAATATGGTGGTGACAAATCTGTCCATTATTATTGGTCAGGACATAATTTAACCATCATTGTATGTAACTGGGTTGACTCTGCATTACATTTCAAATCTTTTTAAATTTTCTCAAAAATTTCTGTAAAAGTGTTGAGGAAGGGTTTTTGCTAGAAGCCAGATGCACTGCTATAAAGGTTTCTGCAGACATTTATAAATATTCTTTATCTGGTGAAGTGTCTCTGTCACACAGGCATTATATATATACACTACTGTTTAAAAGTTAGATCACTTTCTAACTTCATGCCCGTTCCTGATTTTAATTTTTTTCTACATTGTAAAGTAATGCTGAAGTTGTTAAAAATATACAATAATTTCCTTTGAACAGTTAATGTTAAGATGTATCTACTCATGATCTGTAAAGCCTTCATAATGGCTCTAATCTGAGGTGCTGTAAATTAGTGATTTTTGAGACTAGTAACTCTAAATGAACTTCTCCTCTTCAGCCGAGGTAAGTTTTGGTCTTGCTTTACTAGGATGGTCTTCATGAGAGCCAGTTTCATCATGGTGCTTGATGGTTTTGTAAATGTACTTGACACTTGGCAAGAACTATTCCAAAAAGCCTAACCTCAACTGACTGTTGTTGTTATTGTTGTTACATAATTACCTAATTACATATGTGTTATTTCATAGTTTTGAAATCCCCAGTATTGTAGAAAATAAATCACTAAACAAAAACAAAGAATTTTGCAAGTGATCCCAAACTTTTGAGCAGTAGTGTGTATATATAGTACTAGTCAAAAGTTTGGACAAAAAGATTTTTTTTCTACATTACATAATTTTTTTGAAACTATGAAATAACACATATGGCATTAAGGTAATTCATAAAAACAACAACAACAGTCAGCCTGCAAAACTCCATTTTGCATTTGAAAAACCCATGAAGCACCATGATGAAGACCATCACAGGAAAGCAAGACCAAAACGTACCTCTGCTGCAAGTAAATTCATTTAGAGTTACCAGCCTCAAAAATCACCAATTAACAATAGATCAGCCAAGAGCCATTATAAAGGTTTTACAGAGCATAAGTAGCAGACACATCTCAATATCATCTGTTCAAGGAAGATTATTGTATATTTTTGATGTCTTTAGCATTGCTTTACAATGTAGAAATAAATAAAAATTAGAAAACACCATGGAATTAGAAAGTGTGTCAAAACTTTTGAATGGTATTGTGTATTTAACATTGTTCTTACAGTTCATGTCATTTGTGTTAGCAAGATTAAAAACTAAAATTTTAAAATACAAAAAGGTACAATTAGACAAGTGTTCCCAGCGTCAAAGTTTCAAGCCATTTCAACGAGCAGCAGTAGAATTCCCTACATGATGTAAGCAATCAATTTTCCAGTGAATTCTATTTTTCTGTGGTGGATAATTTCTATGTCATCGAAGTTACACCTTTCATTCGTACTGTAAAATAACGGATACCTAAAAAAGAATTTTATAGAACAAGATATCAATTTATTGATAATTGAGATTAATGATATGTAATTTGAAATGCTGTTGACACCATCTTGGAAAATGCTGAACTCAAACTGGTGTTCCTACCTGCACATGACACCAATCATATAATTAATACCACCAGTGACTTATGTAATAACATCACTTTAAAGATCAAGATTACTAGTTATTCAGTCAAAAATAATTAAATTTCAGTCCCAATTTTCAAATAGAATTTGCAAACCTAACTCAAAATGTAGACATTTTATTAGTCATTAATGCCACATATTTTAAGAATGATAAAGTGGTTTTCCAATGAATTAACATGGATTTGTGCCAGCTAAACACACACACACAGACACACACACACACACAGAGAAGGAGCATATTTAGGAAGCTTTAATTGGGTCAACTTTTACAAAGACTCCAGTAAAAGCAAAAAGCAAAAGCGTGTAATGTCACTTGATTTTTATACGTCACAAACCTTCCTTATAATTGCAGCATATTGTGTATAATTGGAGGGGATTAAAAAGGGAAAAAAAGAAAAGGTATATTTCGTTACTACAAAGCTCATAAAACACACTGTAGCTGTAAATTCAACACCCTTTTGCTGTGTCAGTGAATTTCACAGTGATTTAACATTGGTAAGCTTTCTTGGTGACAGCTGTAGTTCCTGCCATAGGATGGACAGCCGTTTTTTATCCAATCTCTCTTTTTTGGTTATGATAAGAGACAAAGCACAAATTGTCGTGCAGGCCATTAATTATGTTTTATGTGTATTTTTTCCTAGTATGATTGAAATTGATTTGAGGTCCATGCGATAAATCACTATTAGCCTGCACAAACAAAGCACAAGCCATTCTAATCAATTGAATAATACTGTGCCTCTTACACGGAGGACAAGGATGGATCAGGATGAAAAATGCAAAATATGTCATTCAGATATGTAACAGGCAACAATGTAGTGCATACTCATTCAACAGAGAGTCCATGTTGTGCCAATAGACTGGCAATGGAATCCATAAGGTATGTTTCAGAGCATTATAATAATATCAGTAGTGATTTTGGAGGCTTGTTGTAAGACATTACCTTTCTGAATAATAGTTTTCACAAAATGTACAATCGACTGCGTATATCCTGTTATATAAAATTCTAGCTTAATGTATAGAAGTGATGTAAAAATACAATGTCTTAAAAGCTAAAATACTGAGAATATTCTTACACGTGTCTATTTTTTCAAT
>JAQQZT010000014.1:10005122-10008811 GCA_030068275.1 Clarias platycephalus
ATGCGGAACAAACATTTTCGATCAGAATTATGTTAGCAAAATTTGCTGCTTAATCACTTCAAAAACTGCCTCAATGTACAATCATCAGATACATGATTCCTCAACCTCTGTCACTCTAATAGATGGAAATATTCAAGATTTTATTATAGGTGAATGCATTATACACTCTCATATTAAAGCAATCTCTCATTAACAGAAAGCACAATTAGTGATAAACTAGCCATGGCGGCCCGACTCATTAGATGGTGAAGGTTTATTTAAAATCTGAGCAGTGCCTTGTTTCCACTCTATTCTCCACCATATGTATGCATTAATTAGGGAAATGTGGAGGAGGAGTGGATTTGTGTGTGCGTGTGTGTGAGAGTGAGAGCGCGAGAGAGAGAGAGAGAGAGAGACAGAGAGAGAGAGAGACAGAGAGAAGCTGAGTGTATGATGTTTCATGTTTCGCTTCAGCTCTAGCCCTCTCTAACTGAGGATCTAATCAATCTGCCGGCTATTAAGTTTGTTAATTGATAATGCATACAAATTAGGCTGAGTGCTGGTTCTTTGGAGACTTAGAGCAGGTGATTTTAGGCACCGGTCCAAATGGACTTTTAAAGCAGTCAGGTGAAATCTATGAGACCAAATGAGCAAACCTACAGCACAGGAGCCCTACAATGTGTAATGGATTTTGTTCTTGGAGAAAACATAGACAAAGACTGAGGTTACCATAAAATTCACAGAACATGCATCTATTAAATGGACTCTTCACACTGAATATGTTGGTCAGGGATCACCAACTGTGATATAGGCTAGATCTTCAAGCAGACCAAATAGTTCTAAAAAAATATTTTTAATAGAAATCATTAATGTATGAATATAGATTTTAAAGCACAAATCAGTGCGGCTCCTTTTGCACTTCCAATCAGAAGCATTATGTAAATCATTTAGCTGAAGGCAGCTCATCAGCCCAGAGACTAGCTACAGGGCTAAAATGTTAGTTCTGAAAGGCAATAGTTTTCACACGCTTCCACAACCAGGTTTGTTTCATATAAATCAGCAGAATTCAAAATAATCTTGTGGGACGTGATAAAAGTAGTCATGTACAGCATCACTAGAAAGAAAAAAGCAGCCATAACTAGCTCTTAAATTTTAAATGTTAAAAGCATCACCTCTGTCATAATTCACTTATGTTGGTTGCTTATCTAGAACTTAGCAAGCAAGAAATTTTATGTAGCTGGACTTTAAAATATTTTTAGTTGAATACCTTTGACTCAGGTAAACCATATGGCTTTTAAGTTTTTTTTCATATCAGTACTGATGCGGTACTAGTGGTACTAATCTACTGTACCGTGGATGTCATTACAATGCAGGAAAAACATCTAATTTTGCAGGGTCTTGTTTTCATTATCTTAATGTGAAAATGCAATTTACGGGCACGTTCGAATCTTAACAGGCGCTTTCAGAATGATTTAGCCACTTAACAAGTCTGAGGAAATATTCCTTCCCTTTCATCTCTTAAATAAAATCTGGTGACCAGTCCAAGCATGTGGGATGAGACGCATTAGAGCTCGAGAAGGCCAAGTGTTTTGATCTTCTTCCTTGCACAGTCAACATTCAAAATCTTCCACATTGCCACTTTCACTTCCATCTCACGTCATTCCATTTCTGAATCCATCAAATGCATCTCACAATGCAAATGAGAAAAAATAAACATTAACAACTCGCAGGCACTGTACCATCAGACATAAATTAGCCAGACAAACCTGGAGTGACACATACCATCAGGGTAACGAGTAATAAAGGCTAAATAATGATCCAAATATTCACCCAGCTTTATGGTTGATGCCAGGAAAAAATTCCATTAATCTGCCACTTAATTAGTAATGCACTTATTTGAAATGCAAAACAGTTTTTCATAACAGAAAACACACACTCAGAGGAAATCCTGCACTAAACAACAGTGCAGTGCAAGTGCATTCTAAACTTGAGCAATTAAATGAATTATTCTGGGATAAATAATGATCATAACCTTATTTATGACCCTGTGGATTTTTATAGGTTGTAGGAATGGTTTGGTCATAAGGACATTTAATGTGTGGAACCCTGAAATCTGGTGGAGTCACTTGTCAGATCAGTTTGTGTACTTGTCTGGTTATTGCTGTGCATACATCCCACTGAGACAAAAAGATGTCCAAACTTGCCAGTTTCATTCTCTAATCAAAGCTATCTGATTTGGTCAGTTTTGCCACATTGGAGACATTCTCTATTACAGAGATAAATAGCAGTGGGCCAATTGTCAACCCAAACTTGTAAGCTAATAAATTATTCCAATTTTCTCCCAACAGATTTCTCCAGAGAGTACTGCAAGGAAATACACTTTTTGATTAGCGAATTTTCTCTGTGTGTGTTGGGTGGTGGTGGGATTGGTGTGGGGGGGGATGCTGCTGATGCATGTGTGAACGCATGTGTGTATGTGTGTATGCATGTCGACTTTGATTAGAGACACCGCTTCTCGGGGTGGACGTTAGCTGAAAGGCTGTCAGTTTCTAATGAACTGACAGAGGCTGCTTTTGCCCACCTCTCCCAGTCTGGGAATGGTGGGGAAAATTAGCCTTAACCACAATATCCTCTCTGAGATGCTGCAGGGTTGCGAGGACATGTGACTGAATATTAATGTAACCAGCGCCCAGGAATATATCCAACGTGGAACACATCCAGTGCTGAGAAAAATCATTCAGGAAGGACACCAACAAAACAACATGGCTTGAATAGAAAAAAAAAAAAAAAACACAAGTGAGCCAAAAACTTTAAATTGTGTCTGTAGATGAATTCTAAATGGCTCTATAGTTTTCTCAAATTTTAATACAAAAATATGAATTGCATATTATCAGGACATGTAACTGACAAGAGCTGTGCCTTGTACTGTATAAACATACAATATAAAGATTTATATATTATCGTTAAAAGAACAAGAACTAATATTCTAAAAACTGTTTAAAAACTGTTTTCATCCCAACTTAATATATCAGTACTTTCATAGCTGAAGGCAACGTCCGATCTGCAGCTGCCACCACATGGACATCATCATCACTCAGATTCTGGCTTGTGAAGGAAAAACAACAGCAAAACTGAGCGGTAAATGACTTATACACTATATTTGGCACAACAACATATTACAGCTTATCGTATTTACAGTAACATACTGAGATTTACAGTCTTAACCCCTTCAGAGATCTTTTTAACCCTGCACTTTTATAGTACTAGCATTTTATATAATAAGGAGGCCCAAATCAGTAGAAACTCCATTGTGTGTTATAGACAATCAGAACAAGGGCCTCTCCACTGAGTAAGGTTTGGTCTCATAGTTTCCTCTCCCTATAACTCCAAGCACAGTATCAATGACCTACCATATAAGCGGAAGGCTGTTCCATGAACATTAAAATGCAAACGTGCACATATTTCCTAGCATTAAATTTTATGACGCATTGAAACCACTGTCTCTCAAGTTGTAAATCCTAATGGGCTTCTGTGATATTTTTACTCTGCAAAGATATCATTCGATGTCATTGTTTCATACAAACAATCAGGTACAAAACGACAAGAGCTCCGTCTTTCTAAATCACCTCTTACACACATGTGCTGGCACACACACCACACACACACTCCACACACACACAACACACACACGACACACAGTCCACACACAC
>JAQQZT010000014.1:10010216-10021243 GCA_030068275.1 Clarias platycephalus
GTGTGTGTGTGTGTGTGTGTGTGTGTGTGTGTGTGTGTGTGTGTGTGTGTGTGTGTGTGTGTGTGTGTGTGGCACAATTTCACAACATACTGTACTTGATTGATGGAAAAAATGTCAACAAGTACAGCTTTAATGGAGTATTGAAATAATACAGCGGTTTATGTCATGCCTTTGCCGCCTGAATGTTGCTGAATACGTTCCCATGCTATCATTAGAGATCGTCTACGCATTATTTATCTAAGTGACATGAAGTAAATTGTGTTTAATAAATTACCTTAATGGACACCACTTTTTCTCAACACAATGTTTCCTCCTGTTAAGCCCAGTATTCATTTCTCACAAGCAGGATCTTTGGTTATGTGAGCTTTATTCATGATATCACGACTGGCATAGCTACCAAACAAGATACTAATTCTCAGAAATCTGTCTAGCACGGTTAATCACTTTTTTTTCATTGTAAAAAAAAAATATATATATATATCTAATTGATTTTTTTTTTTTTAATATTACTTTGGTTATGTAACCAGGTTGTCTTTATCCTGGAAGAATCATAACAAATGGAAATCTGCATGATATTCACTGGATGACTCATTAGCTGATAATTTGATTGCCATTTCAAGCCCCGATGCCTTGTTTCTCCTGGTTCTTTGGTCATTAATTAAATATTGAGGGAAATTGGTCAAAGGGGTTGAAGTGGCATTTCTCAATTGAAAAACAAATGCAATAAGAAATACAATAGAACTGATTATGCATGATAAATCTCTAGAGGTTTGCTGATTTGAGCAAACAAGAAACAATATTTCGGCATTATGTGTTGTCAGGTGGTTTGTTATCTACATTATACGCGGTATGGACTTAGCGGATGTGTGAGTATGTGTGAAACTGGTCAAGGGCAGGTCAAGTTATCTGTGCTAAGGCAGATTTTTAACCCAGTTGTCACTATTGTGTGTCAAAGTGGACAAAGGCCTGTCATTTGCCCTCACCCTGAATCAATCCTAATCCCCATCTGTGGCTCTTGTTTGCACATTAATCCTGCCACAATTAGATGACAAAGGGCAGTGTTTTTTAGATGATAGCCTGCAGCTCTGTACTTGAAGACCTAATCAGAAAGATAAACTCTGCTGTATTTCAATTTGGAAGAGCGCTGTTCCGCAAAGAAGCGCCTGGCATGGCGATAAATAAAAATGCCTATTTACTCCATGGACACCCTACTGCTCTCTACCAGCCCCCTAATCACCGTGCGCATTGACCAAAGACCTTAAATCTTAAATCACTGCGCACTAAAGCTAATGATTAGTGTTGCTATTGAACGTTAGAATCAAACCTTTCTCAATGGTAGATCAGGATTACAAATGCAATTGGTCTGAGGAATTTAATTACCACCTACTCTCAATTGGAGTATAAGGCTTAAACAATAGAAGTTTCCATTCACATGGAATTGTATGTTTTTCACAAGGCTGTGTGAGTAAGTTGTGATCATACAGTGAGGTTCACTGTGTTATATCCTGACATTGCATATACATTAAACAAGTAAACAGGTGACACTGCTGAAACAATATGTGATCATACTGTATGTGAAATATAAAGCACATGATCTACTTGCAAAAGAAAAATAGCATTAAGTGAGGTATAGTGGAAGATTAGAACTTAGCAGCCTTTGTGTTTTGGCCTGATAATTAAAAGATAAAAAATAACTACTAACAGAATAGCAATTTTGAAAAGACCATATTTGAAAAGTGACATGCAGTGTGTGAAATTCGCATAAGATGTTCATGTAGATTTTCTGGAAGGGGAAAACAATGTGTAAGCTTTGAAAATGACCTCTGATTTATTATTCTTTTATTGTCAGAAAAGTAACTAAACAGTTCCTTTCCTTGCCAGTGGGTCTGTTTTGTACCTTTAATGTGGAAGTTCTATAGTCTTAAAATGATTTATGTACCGCAATGGTTACATAAATGGAATGAAATTACATTTTATATAGGAATGTAAATACAAACAAGTATTATTTAGACTATTAATATTATATGTGCACAATGGGTCATGAGACAGGTATAAATCATTGAGCACACTTCTTTTTTACATGTGGTTCGCACTTCATAAGGAGTACATAAAAAATGAGGGGAGGGTAGTCACTTTCATGTGAGCAGATGAGATCAGTGGTCAGATGAGAAGCTCGTGGGAGAAATAAAGACCTCCACACATGATGCATTTACTCAATCACCCTTTGTAACTGCGTAGACAGTGTTGCAATGGTTTAATTTCAGCTACGAGTTGGTTTACATTTTTGGAAATAGAACCATTAGATTACCTTCCTGTTTGGGCCATGCCCACTTTTGGTTTAAATGTGGTGCCTGTTAGGCTCTAAGTTACTGATCAGATGGTCGAAGGTTCAAGCCCCAGCTCTGCTAGGTTTTTGCTGTTGGGCCCTTAAGCAAGGCCCTTAACCTTGTTTGCTCCAGGCGCATTGTATAATGGCTTACCCTGCAAACTGGGATATGCGAAGAATAAAAGAATTTCAGTGTAGTAATGCATATGTGACAAATAAAGGCTTAACTTAGCTTGGCTTAAATCACTGTGACTGAATTATGGACTCCACAAGCGCTCCGAAGATGTGCTCTGGTATCTGGCACTAACAAATTGCCAGCAGATTGCAGATTCTTTAAGGTCTGTAAGTTGTAAGCCTCCATGGATCAGACTTGTTTGTCCAGCACATCTCACAAATGCTTGATTGGATTGAAATCTGGGGGATTTGGAGGCCAAGTCAATACATTCAACTTGTTATCATGTTCCTCAAACCATTCCTAAACAGTTTTTGCAGTGTGGCAGCACCCATATTCCTGCTGAAAGAGGCTAGTGCTGTTAGGGAACACTGCTGCCATGAATTTTAGGCTGCAACAATTTTTATATACAGTAGGTATTACATGTCAAAGTAACTTCCACAAGAATGTCAGGACCCAAGGTTTCCCAGCAGAACATTGCCCAGAGCATCACATTCCCTCCACAGGCTTTCCTGGTGCCATGTCTTTCCCAGGTAAGAGACTCACACACACACACACACACACACACACACACACACACACACACACACACACACATCCAGCTGTCCATTTGATGTCGAAGAAAATGTGATCAATCAAACCTGGCCACCGTCTTTTACTGCTCCATGGTCTAGTTCTAATGCTTAAATGCTCATTGTAGGCACTTTCGATGGAGGACAGGTGTCAGCATGGGCACTCTGACCAGTCTGCAGCTATACACCTGTGTACACAGCATGGAAACTCTGACCCCATATCCAGCAAGCTGCGATGCACTGTGTCTTCTGACACCTTTCTATCAAAGCCAGCACTAGTTTTTTAGCAGTTTGTGCTACAGTAGCTCTTAGAGATTAGACCAGAAGGGCTAGCCTTTATTCCCGACCATCATCTACGAGCCTTGGGCAGTCATGACCCTGTTGCCTGTTCATTGTTTGCCTTGTCTTGGACCAATTTTAGTAGGTACAGTACCAGTCACACCATACTGGGAACACCTCTTAAGACCTGTTGTTTTTGAAATGTTCTGATCCAGTCACCTAGACAAAAGTCCCATGTCAAAGTCACTCATCTATTTTTCCTGATTTCAACACATCAACTTTGATTGCTAAGTGTTCACTTGCTGCCTAATATTTCCCACTCCTTGACAGGTGCCATTGCGATGAGCTAGTCACCTGTCAGTGGTTGTAATGTTATGGCTGAGATATCAAAGGTACAAGAAGGTGCCATCATCCCGGAGATAATTTTTCTGAGAGCATCAATCATACCTGAAATAGATTGAAGTGTTCCCTTGTAGTATGTAATCCTGAAGTGTATAAATTGTGTTTTCTCGTTCCCAATAGCAACAGGCGGAATTCTAACTGTTTTAGACTTTTTTTTCGCAGTTGTACATGTATAGGTCACTGTCATGGTGATCTCGCACAGAACACCTGGTCTGCTAAGTCCTCATTATCGGCGCACCAATATACTTTCGGATGAAACCACGATCGTTATTCATCAGACAGCAACTGCTTTAAGAGTGCCTCGATTAAAGACCTGTCACTTTTAATTAGCGCTTGGAAGAATGAGTGGCGCTGCGGGGGAGTGCGGGCTAAACAAAGGAAACTTTCTAAACACCAACTCGAAGAACATCGAGTGCACAGTCCCAGAGAGAGCCTTCAGTCTCCTGAGGTGCCGAAAGAATTAGCTTCTGGAGGGCAAGAGGGAGAGGGCGGCATGAGGGTGGGGGCGAATTGGGGGACAGAGAGAAAAAGGACAGACGGTGTTAATGTCTTTTTCCCCTTGGAACAGAAGCGAGACCCTGTGAGAAGCGCGGCGATGACACGCGCATCTAAATTTAAATTTAAATAGTCCCTGAACGGCGCCCTGCAGCTCGGACCCGCTTAATTGATTGAGGCTTGCAATTGGAGGAGAACCGTCACGTTCGAGATAAAACCATGACATTGGCCTATTTTTTACGATAGGTACGTTTAATAATATTAATAATAAAAAAAAATATAATAAT
This sequence comes from Clarias platycephalus, assembly GCA_030068275.1. Lineage (NCBI taxonomy): Eukaryota > Metazoa > Chordata > Actinopteri > Siluriformes > Clariidae > Clarias > Clarias platycephalus. The sequence continues at coordinate 10,014,750 of JAQQZT010000014.1, forward strand.
AATAATAAAAATAATAATAATAATAATAATAATAATAATAATACATGCTTTCGAGGGAGCACGTGCGCATCTAAATAAATTCCCAATATAGTGCATGGAATAATCTCTAATGAAATACTAGCTAATGACAAGCCTCATTTTTCACCGGGCAACTCTGAGTGTTGAAAGATGATTTGTTTCTGTTACGCATTAGTAATCTTAATGGGTAAACAGTGCATTGATGATTATCCTTAATGAAATCAAAGAAAGGTGGGCTAAATGTAGTCTGTATTTAAATCCTCACCCTTGGGTAAACGTTCTTTAATAGACTTCGTTTATTTTCCTCAATGCTATTACCAGACGTCTATGCAAATACTAATGTATGCTTCGACAAATAGGTTATGCTTTTTTCCCCCTTGTATTTTCTAAAAAAGCAACCTGCACAATCACATGATTCACCACAGTTAGGCATGAGGTAAATGGACACTTTCTCTGCACACTTGACATGTACATGGTACTCTGTCCTTATTCTCCTCCTAATTGGCTGTCAATAAACATTTATTCGGAGGCAAAACAAAGCTGAAAGGAAACAGAAAAGCAATGGACTGTTGGAAAAGCGGAGCCATCTTCCAGAGGCAGAGAGGCAAGTGTTAAGCAAAGATCTCATTTAAAGTGGCTCCGCCATAGGAGAGAGAGGCACTTAGCGCAGCCGCCTTTATTAGCCTATTGCGAGATGTGTATTTGGGGCCTTTATTAGGACTGTGGATCTGAAAACCAGCTTGAAAAGCCTGTTTCAATTTATCAGCAGAGTGTTTTTTGAATAAACCAATGCAGTGCTCTTTCTTCTGCTCTTTCATCGCACTCTCCACTGAAAAGAGTGACTTGTTCTTGGAGCACTCCCCCTATAGATGGAAGACCTTTGCCTCTTACTTTCCGTCATACTTTCATCCCCGCACATTCACCTCCCTTTTTATCAGCATTCAAATAGGAAATAGAATTAGGCTGTTCCAGGCTTCTTACCTTGGTGCTGGGGGGCTTTTAAGTGCCACCCTTCTTAGCAGAATGCCTTGAAATAATGAGGAGTTTTTCTTTTTTTTTCATTAGATGCAGGCCCACTGGCAGTCACAGTCTCAGCTAGATTTAAAAAGGCCTTTAGACGAAAAGACATCCTCTTTACCGCTCTCTACATTTGCCTAGCAGCGCATTGTTCTTTTTCCCATTAATTACAGCCAAACATAAAAAAAATAATAAAAAATCCCGTGGCCAGAAAGGAAGGAGTTGCGACGTCTGTGAGTCAGAGCGCTGCACCTGCACTGGAGTGTTTATGCCCAAACTCAAGGAGTCAGAGTCAATAGACACTATCAAAACAGCAGCATTCACCAGGAGCGCGAGCAGCACAATAGGGTCATGTTTGATCATCGGCTAACAAAAGGCTCACTTCCTGATCAAGAGAAAGCTTCTACAATTCCCGGTACAAGAGCAGACCTTTTGCTCGAAAGAGGAACCAAATTGGCCATTGATTTGATTTCGGTCTTGGCTGTGTTAGTTGTGGGTATAGTTTTGAAACTAAAATATTCCGCATAAAAAAAATAGAGAAGAATATTAGAAGAATAACAGGAGAACTATGAATTGTTTTTCGTTAGCTATATTACAAACCTGAATGCTTAAAATGCAATCCCAAGATTGCATTCTTACAGAAATACTTTCTGTTCCCTTATGTGGTATTTCATTCTCTACCGAAAAGCTGAGCCAGTAGTGCTGTTGCTATTCCTCCCCCAATGAGGGACAGCTTTGTCTTCTTGTGTCTGTGCATCTCCACGAAGCTGTCTGTCTAAGGACTCTCCCATCCTTACTTCCCACAGTCAATTATGTGATAAATTACTCTAACGAACTGAACACAGATCAGCCCAATTAAGCCTGTAAGTAGTACATGGACTCTCCCTTGGAGTTGTCCACGCCACCACGAGTGATTTAGAGTGTTTATTTGTAGCACTAGCTTAGCAGCCTAGAATTGGCTCGGGAAGGTTGAAGTATATGCAGCCTATACTGAGGTTTCACATGCTTCACACATCATTTTAAAAAAATTCATAGACAAAGACATGTAAATAGGTATTCATTTTATGTCTGTCTGTCTCCAGACTGCTTTTTTTTTTTTCTCCCTCTCCATGATTCAAAGTGAATTTTTGAATGGATTAAGCTGAGAAAAAGAGAGACAGACTGATTGAGAATGAACGTTTCGAAGGCACCAGGCACATGAATAGAAGAAATAGAAGAAGATGGCAGGCTATTTGAATATTGATGCACCCATACGTTTCTCCTATTTCCATTAATCTCATGCTCATCAGGGGTAAACAGAAGGAGCCACTGCTGCTCTATTCCGCACACGCCTGTCACAGTGCAAAAGCTAGTATGTTACTGTGCACGTGTGTGAGTGCACATCCATCCTACTGTCAATCGCAGGACCAAGCCCAGAACCCAGTGCATTAAAACAGAGTGCTTTTCCCTGTCAGCCTGGACAGGTGCTTCCGTAGTGGAGACAGACTCCATTCCCTCTCCCTGAAGAACTAGATAGCCTCCTCTCGCCTCGGACGATGACACAGGCACAGTGACGTGGCCAAATTAACAGGCCTATCATGTCACCCTTTCAGGGGTCCCACCAAGAGAGCAGGAAATCAAGTTGTCACGCCAGGCCAGTGAGACTGCTCATCTCCTCTCTGCTTCTCTGTAATAGCATGTGCCAGAAACGAGATGCATTGCAGTGCCCAGTTTACTGTGAGATGCATTCTGATGTCTCATTACTGCTTCTTGCTGACAGATTGTGATTGCGAATTGGGGCCTCCATGCTGATCACTCGGAGGGTTTCAGTTCATGTGATTGAAGCCACCATGTTGAAGGTTCGGCTTTGACCTCGTGTAAGATTGTTACCAAGAACCAGGCACACTTTTGTACTTTCAAACATAATTGCTTTTTAAATCACATTCGTTGTTTGAAATTTGTCATTTAGAGTTTACACAGAAAAGTCTGACTCTCTCTAGGATGGTTGAAACGGTATGAAATACAGACAACTTTTGAATTGACTCTAAATCAGTGCTGATCCACAATTCAGAGTGGATTAAGCTGAGAGAAACAGAGAGATTAATGCTGAACATTTGAAAGGCATCAGGCACTTTTTGATGCCCACCATACTCTCCAGTTAAGATCATAAATATTGCAGAGAACAGAAAAAGTTCCATCAGTTTAACTTGTGTCTGTCTAATCTAACGGCCTCTTCCTGAGATGGATGGATCTGGATTGACTCCTGATTCATTGCTTTCAAATTAAATTTTATGAATGCATAAAAGTTATAGTTTCTGCCAAGGCCTGGGATAATGCACATAAAACTGCAACTAACTAGGGTGTAATAGTTGCCATAAACCAATGACAGTGAATCATATTTTTTCTTTTTAAATATGCATGATATCTAAATAGCATTTCTGCTTCATGTAAAGACAATTTTTCTGTCCAACACTGTATTCTGATACTCTTGACACCGTTTTATATAAAATTTGGGGGTTTATTTGGTTTACACTTATACCATTCTCTCTGTCCATGTTTTGATCGATGTATTTAGATTGCCTGGGTAATTTCTGGCACATGGATAAAAAAATAAAAAAATAAAAAGCATTTCACTGGGCACAACAGCTTTGCATGTTTATACTGAACAACCCATAAACCATCTCCCTCTTACCTACAGTAGTGTCTCTCTCCTTGGTTAAGGCACACAGTCATAAAAGTGTAATGACAGTGCAACCTTGAGCTACTTTTATCATGTCAGACTGTCCATCACCAATGATGTTAGCGACAGCTCCATCCAGATTCCTCTGCACTGATTTATTATTGGCAAAATAAACTTTATACTTTGTTCAGTCCCTAAGAGATCCTCTCTCTCTACTCAACAGTGCTGGTTGTTGTTATTATTCCGCGGAAGGTTTCGGGCTGGTTTTGAGGGCGCAGTGAGTGCTGAGGGGTTTTGAACAGGGGGTAAGATGTCTTCCCTGAGCTGCAGGTGATGGATGGGAGCTGGGCTCGGCTGACAGATGATCTAACAGGTGTTCATAACCAGTTTATAAGAGCCTTTATTTATGACAGGCCACAGCCAAGCTGCTGCAGAGCAACCTCGCCAGCTGCAGCCGAAGGCACCTCAGGGGCCAGATGCAGCGCTAGCCACCGTCAAACTCTGTCCGGAATCATAATTAGCCAATGATTTGTCGGGGGAGGTTACATGGGCACCAAATGAAGAGGAGGGAGGGGATTGGAGGCATGCTGTCTGCTAATAATGAGAGGACACTGCTAGTCACTGCAACAGATTGCGGCTTCTTCAGACAATGAACTAATGCTACTGGGTTTAGGACACTAAGTGCATATTGTCTACTGGCATATGAACCATTAATTAAAATGTAAAGGGGCGTGTGTGCGTTGTTCCCTAGACACTGAGGACTTATATTTAAAATCCTTCTCCTTGAAAAGATCATAATGTTCCTATAAGCTCTTGTGGTAATGTTGTATTTTTCGGGTCTAAATCTCAATGCACCACCACTCTAGCATCCCCCCCGCATTTTTCCACACAAAGCCACAGGTCCTGCATGGGTATATTTATGTTGCCGTAATGCAGGGCGCTGGAAAATGGATGACCGTGCCTCTGGCGGTGACGTGTTTGTTCTCCTATAAAGCATTGCCTGGAGGTGTGGGTGCAGAGGGGAGAGGGTGTCATGGGTGTGATAAATGGCCGCTTGGTAACATCTTCACTCCTGACCTCCCACACGTTTGAATAAGCAGCACATTACAGAGGACCTACTTCATGCACATGAACTGGAAGCCATTCACATTTGGAAGACTCCAAGAGCATTGTGGGTAATTGAGATGCCAGAGAAGTCAACATAGAGCTTCTTGCAGAAAAATATCTTTTGTCTGTGACCACAACTGTATGACTTGACTTTAGTCTTGGTACTGTGTGAGAGCATCTTCAAAGCAATCTATACAAAATAACACTGTTGGAGTGTGTGATGATTTTAGTAGAAAGAGTGTAAAACACTTTCATTTTGCAGATGTATTTGCCAATGCATACATGTAGGGTTAAAGTGTTTCTTGGTTTTAAAACAAAAGCAATAACATTAACTGGGCAGTAAATTGGGTGTTGTTTTTGCTGAACAGGGTATATGCCTAGGATGCTCCCTTGTACATTGTCTTGGCCTTGTTGCCTTTATAAAGATATTGGCAATGGCAGGAGCAGCACATTAGCAGATCTTCAGCCTTCACCATGTGAACCACTAGAAGTATTGCAAATATGAGAATAACAACTTAAAATGTAAAATTATTAGTTTATATTAAAACCAAAAATCTTGTAAATTTCATTAAATTTAAAATGCAAATTAATTTTTGTATGGCTTTGAAAATGTCAGTTGAGCTTTTTGAATACATGGCCAGAACCAGCAACAACATTTTACCACCTAACAGAAATGTCATCATTGATATTCCTGTAAAGCTAAAATAAGCTCAAATTCCCAGATAACTCGACAATACAACATTGCTATTTTTCTTGATCTTTTTATATTTTCCATACATTCCTTAATAAACTTCTTAATTTTTTTATATGATTGATTTAAATGTTTTTGGTTCCCAATGTTAGTTACCAGTTGATTTCAGTCACCAAGTTCAGGAAAAGTAAGAATATCTTGAAGCTTTTTCAGCAGGTTGTTGCAATTCTTTTAAAGAATAGTGACTCGTTTTAAATGAGCACATAGTAAGGAATATTTTATGTAAAATTATGCTGACTTTATGTTAAGGGAGCGCGTAAGAAGTTCTTTGCACAACAAATTGTATTTTGCCTACTTATTTCAAAAAAATTCTATTATCTTAAAAATTAAAGACACATCACTATTTAACATGGTACTTTGTGGAGTATTTTTTCATAGTGAACTGGTTTCATATCAAAGAATAATAGGGCAGAGTTTTTACCACTAACAAATGTTATGTTCTGTCTAGTTCTGTTAAATTACTGAACTGAAATTTGATTGTTTCATATTATATACCTGAACAGAAAAATTTACTAGTTTTCATATTCATGAAAAAGAAATGTAACATACAGTAATTATTGTAATTACAATAATTGGCAACCATGGGATCTCAAGCTTTTAGCTACGCTGCCCCTTACCTGTGGAATCTACTACCTCTTGATATCCGGATGTTCTGTTAGTAACTCTATTTCTGTTTTCCAATCCTGTTTAAAAACACATCTCTTCAGGCAGACATACTTTTAACACTGCACTGCATGTATATTGTCCTTTATTATTATTATTATTTTATTTTTTTTAAATTTTTTTATGGTGTGTAAGGTGTCATGAAAGGCGCCTACAAATAAAATCTATTATTATTAATATGAAATTGTAGGTAGCTGCAAAAGTAGCAGTTTTATCAATCAAGCATAAAATGGCAGGCTTGTATTCTAATTATTATACTAATATTTTATAGTAATATAT
>JAQQZT010000014.1:10026118-10061555 GCA_030068275.1 Clarias platycephalus
TATGGAGAAGAAAGAAAGAAAGACATACAGTTATTACTTTTACAGAACTGAGACACCAGAGGGGAATACTTTTAGGATGTGCTTTACTGTTGTGCTTGAGAGGTAAGACATGTGTCTTGTGCTCACTGGCCCCCGTAAACACACTGTAACTGAGCCGTGGAAGTGGTGAGGGAAGCGAGACACTGTGGGATTCACTTGAACATGTGGTGCATTTGCCAGCCTCGAATCCCCTGTCAAAGACTGAATGCAGACTGACAGGAGAATATGATGCCACGGTGCCAGGAGGCCTGCCTCTATTTACAAATATTTCACATAAACAAATTTTCAAATAGCTTTATTCTGAGTAGCCTTTCTGCTCTATTAGACATAACACACAGCTGCCACAAGCACTCAGACACATCATCAACAACCACTGGAGAGGGAAGATAGAGAAGCAAAAAATAAAACACAACAGCAATGTGGAAAAAGTGTCCTCAGAGAGTTTTGCCACTTTTGTGGCCAAAGTGCGCTTTGGCTCTTTCTAAGCGAAGCAAATATGACTGTGAAATATATCTTATTCTTCGACATGAAAGCCACAAAGCTTTGATGCACCAGAGAGACAATGTGTCCATTTTACTCACCAGTTTCCAGATCAAAAAAAAAAAATCTGATTTTTCCCCCCTTTTTATCCCAACCAAAAAAAAAAAAAAAAAAAAGGAAAAAAAAAAATCAGCATTAATTATGTGCACACTAGCATGCTATAATAAAAAATCTATGCTCATGCTGGAGATTCGCCACTCTCCTCTGTGCACTAAGGCCCGTCATTAGACAGCTGTTGTGCCGTCTGACCTTCATTATATTTCGCTGACATCTACAAACGTGACAGCGTAATGGGTCTTGCTCATCATGCCACCAGACATTAGCTCCCGTAATCAAGCAATTATCAATTTCACACTAATAACTCGCCATAATGCAAACTCTCGGCCTCGTAAATAAGGTCATTTGCACGTCTCGTTTGCTTAGTTTGTTTGTCCTTTTTAAGGCCAGATCTGCTTCATTCCACAGTGTTTGTTTAAAAATTAACAAATGTTACGATGGCTTTCTTTCCAGCTCCATGGCCTGATAAGCAATGCAATTCTACAGTAAGATGAGAGGTCACTATTATCCATGATGCACCTCTATTATTCCACTTTAAGTGACACTTGGGGCTTGATTTCAACTGTTATTGCAAGGTAGGGTTTTGATTATTGCATTTAATAATACTCTTATGTAGTGAACTTGCTTTTATTAGTCTGATCAGACAGCGCATCCTTTTTCAAACAATAGAAAGTGTATGAACTTGTGGCTGCTTTTTTTTTTTTTTGTCAGTGAATGCAAACGATCAGTAATCGTTCAGGGCTGGTTGATTCCACACTGCTTGCCCAATCCCTGTCCCCACACTCGCTCCGCTAACACCATCGATTCTTGCCCAGAGAATCGGATTTCTTTCGCTAATGTACAGCCGGCCAATTAAGGAATTGAGTAATTGTGATTGCACTGCTTCAAGATCAATTTTGTTGGAATGTGAGATAAATAACAACCTCGGAATGAAGCAGCAAAGAAAGAAAACAGATTTTTAATCTATTTCATTTTGCCTGGTAAAGATTTTTCATGGCTGCTTCCTACCACAGTAGGGGTCAGTTAGCATTACACAAATGGCAACATGCTAACTAGCTTCCGCAAGTTTTTATCTGTTGTTGCTCATATTAGCATTTCTGAATAATGAGTTTCATCAATATCTGCTGTAATGTGAGGAACTAGAGCAACATTCCACAAAAGGACGGTTTTGATAAGCTACATTTTGAAAAGGGAAATATAATTCTATACTTCTAAATTAAGGAATTACTGTACCTACACAACACATCCATTAGCATGATGCCTCGGTGAATAGGCTATTTGCGTCTGAGTGCCATTGAACTGACATTGTAGTGATCATTAAAATAATCTATCATTATTGTCAGGGAGAAAAATTTATTAATGTTGATGTTATTCATGGCCCTATTTTCTAAATCATTGATTATCAATGTTTGCTTAATAGGAAAATAATAAACAATTACGCAGAGACTTGTGGTAGGGTAATTGTATTTCTAATACTGTACACATTAACCATTAACACCATACCCCCTTCCCAAAAAAAAATAAAAAAACACACACAGTGGTGATGGTCTGCATGAAATCGATAAGGAGAGATGCAATTTGTATGATAATTTTATACTAAACAGAGGCTGTGATTTGGGTTTGTTTGTTTCAACCTCAGATTTGTAACATCACTCACGAACCAGGCGTGGAATATACACAATACAATTCAACTGCAATACTATTCAAATAAAATATAGAAATACAAAATCAAGGAAATAAAACTATAAGAAAAAATATCCAGGCAAAGAAAAAATGCTTATGATTTACTGATCTTTCATCACAGTTATATTTAAGTGAAAACTAAATTATGTTTATAATTATATAATATTTTATATATTTAATTATAGTTATGAACATGCACTGTCATTTAAACAACTTCTTAGTGAATCCTTTAAAAATGTGTTTCTCCTAAAAATATTATTAAAATGTGGACCGACCATTGATTCAGACTCTGGTAGTCATGTACTGTATTTCTAAACAATCAATATGTTTATATAGTACAATATCATTATCAAACATATTCAGAAAACATATTCGGGCATATTCCGAGTTACAATCCGACGTGCATCCAGATATGCAATTATCTAGTGTCGGGGTATAATACTTTATATATTCCTTTCTACCCTTTCTCCCTTTTTTCCATTTTCATCTGGTCTCCTTTTCCCTCTGTTCCCAGCGTATTGCAGAATGTCAAAGAAGCCAATAAAAACTCACATTTGAAAAGGCAACCAGACATCCAGGTTTATCAACATAGAGCCCTAACCTATTCTCTGCTGACCAGACACATATTGAATGCCCTCACTCTGAAAGGGTTAACAAATTGGCCTATTACAAAACCCCGGTTTGAGACTAACCCCCGCAAAGAGAATGACAGAAAATCATTTAAGTTAAAGCCATTAGCTGCCCTGTGGATAAGAACTTGGCAGGTACTATCAGTGTGCAATTCTTGCCTTCCTGACAGAAGTTTCGAAGTAAACAGAGAGAAAGCTGTGTTGAAGTAATGTTGTTAAAATGTTTTTTCAGTTTCAGTAGCAGGTTGAGCCCATGAGGTTTAAGAGCAAATGTGAAGAAGCAAACCAAATTAAAATCACCTATACTGATCAGGACCATTGCTCCTTGGGGGGGGGCTCCCGACAGTCATCATTTTCTCTTAGAACAGACAAAAATCAATGCTTCATCATCCGTCTGATAAAAAGGTGCCCTTTGTCTCTCTTCTGAGTAAGATTTTCAGTACGTCCTATTATGGGCAATGAATGTACAATGTCAAGCAGAATGCCATGCCCCTTGAGTAAATGGCTGTTAAGTGCTTAGCTTAAGCCTAGGCTCAACAAGCAGAGCATGTAGCCTAGCACAACACTTTTGTGACTGGCAAACAGACTTGCATTTTAAAGGCACGGAACATTCGCTTAATTGAGGCATTCAGAATGAGTATATGAATGGATGCATTATCAAGATTGGACTAATTACCTTTCCATGGCTGAATCACTCAAGTAGAACCCAGTGACGGGTGACATTTTGAAACAGCAATGTTAAAAGCTTTTTTCACCTATTTATATTAATCACATGTAGGCCCGCAGACCAGGCATGCTGCCGTGTAGTGTCCATCATGAATATTACAAACAACAAAAGGAAAGAGGAGGCAGAGAAAGAGGAAAATCAGTGGGTTATAGCTTGGCTAAGAAGGGACACGGCGGCACTCGTTTTAATCTCCAGCTGCCACTGGTTCAATTTTCTTCGAAGAACGCCACCTATCTGGTTTGTGTCAATCAGCGCATGAGTGACAGCTGAAGGGGTGTTCGAGGTGGGCTCTGCTATTGCACTGGATTTGCTGACTCATAATTAAAGCAGAACCAAATGGAATTGAGGAGGGGGAGGTCAATGGATTGGCGCCTGGGAGATGAAGCTGGACTGATTGCACCAAATTATGATGGGCCCAACTCACTGTGATGAGGCCAAACGCACGCCTCCATTTGCTGACAGTTCAATTTCCTCCAAACGTCTCTCATATCAAGACGGGCTAATTATGAGTGAAAAGTTATCAGAGGCCCACCTATTGAAAAGGAGGATTAGATGCATTTTTTTCGTTAGGATCCAAATGTCTGAGTGTTATTTTTGACTACATGACTGCTAAAGAGAAGGTCAAACCCAATAAGACTGCTTAAAATGAACGTTACACAATGTCAGAGCCTTCTAGCATCGGCAAAAGGAACTAAGCGATATTTACTATTAAACACAAAATGCTTTGTTTAACCTCGTGAATAAAGTGTGATTAGTATGAGTGAGGTATGAATTTTCTATAAGTTCTTAAAATTTACTAAGATTTATTCTTTTGTATATACAATGCAGGTAAGAACGGGACGTCTAAAATATCAGTTCAGTAGTTTAATACCTGGAATTGACCTCAAACGCCAAGCAAAAATTAAATTAGGGCACTGAGAGCATAGCTAATATTTTATGATGACAGACAGTAGGATAAATGTTCATGATGATATTAGAAGCTCAATCAGTGACTGATAAGACATGCTAAAGAAGGGCTATTAAGATGGGGAAAGTGGGTCCAACACACTCGAATATGTCTGTGTAATAGAGATGATTTGGAAAGGACAGATAGTAATGATCCTTATGAAGCAAGTGCAGACACATTCAATATTTTTACCCTTAGGCTTAATACAGTGTATCTATACAATTACAGATTACTTGTACCTGTTAAATTCTTAGTATGAAAATACTTATATTAAACATGCTGTTTTTTTTTTTTTTTGCTTGGCGTCCTAACCACACACCTATTCCTTCAGACAAAAAAAGAAGAAAAACTGTAAGCATGCAATGAAATACTGCACATTGCAACAGCACTGTTTTCATGGTTTATGCTCTAAACCTGTTTGTTTCTCGTGTTTCGTAATTTGAGACGCTGATCATTTTTGTCATGCCTTGTCATGCCATAATATAAAATAAGCACAAGCACGATGATCCCAACAGCAGCCTCACTACAGTAACATATGATGTTGTGAACACGTCCGTCACAAATGGCACACTTCCATAACCCAGCCCAACCGTTTTCACCCTCTGAAGAACCATAAAATCCACCACTGGTTCGACACACAAAGCACGGCAGCACAAAAGAGAGATTTTACACAGAAAACAAACAATGAAGTTAGAACCATATCCCATCAAATACCTCCCCATTCAACAATTCATCTTGGTAATAGAGATAGAAGCAGGGTAATGCACGGTGGTCTTGAAGCGTGAGATTGAGGATTTCTGTGGCACAATGCATAATTCATGGCCTTGGCCAGCAAAGTGTGTAAGATGGGAATTTCACAGCATGCTAAGAGTAATGGGGATGGGGGGGAAGAAATGGGCTATATTAGTACTGATTTATTAATACATTTCACTATGCATGCTCTCATTTCAGTGCTACCTAGTAATCAAGTATCAGAATTACCTAAAATTGCCTGGAAATTTTATCTGCATTGCTGTATTTGCCTGTCAAATAATTCTGAAATTGTCACAGACTATTTCTTAGCCTATGTAACCTGTACAGCTGCTGTAATAGTGATGGGGACATCCGAGTACTTGCTATTGACTTAATACTAAATTGTACTTAAATTATACTAAAATGTAATATTTTGTGTATAACCTAGATTCACCAGTTTCGTTAAGGTAATAATTCTTGAGATAATATAAACCCATTTATGGTTATCTGGAAATCTGATTAAGTCTCTAATACAGCCAATTGAAAATATGAAGCTTTTAAACCCTTAGTCTTTACCCTACGACTTGTAAATTATGGTAAAAGCTGCTGTATCTGATTTAGGAAGCCTAAGCACACCACAGATACTGTTTCCCATTTAAATTCCTCGGCGTCTGATTGTTTTTCTGCCTGCCTGGCAGTTTCAGATGTGGAACTAAAGATGAAAATGTGACAGTAACAGGCTTTTTAACTCTCCATTGACGAAAAGCCTGTGTTAATCTAAGCTACATATTTAATTTGTTCAGAGCAGGAAAAACAATATAAATCATTTTTAAAACCATTAGATGCTGACTTACATTAATAAAGTCTTAATTTGGGCATTATGCTGGGTTGTTATGGAAGCAGCAGGGTGAAATAGCATAATTAGCATGTGTAATAGGGAGAGCAGGGTGTGGCGGATACGCGTCAAGGCCACGGCTGAGCGAGAGAGAGACTGGTCACAGGGGCCAATTTTAGACTGTCTGCGGGATGTGTGTACGTGTTTGTGTGCTTATGAGCAAAATGACAATTGTCTAGAGTTCCAGGTTTGGTTTCATTTCCTCTTTTGCAGCACAGCTATCCAGGATCGAATGTCGAACATCTTCATTTGAATCAACTTTGAAGTCAGAGCATAGCAGGGATGGAAAAAAAAAAAAAAAAAACCTTGCTTACTCGGAAGACTGCACTTTTAAAACACTAATTACGGCCACATCTGGCCATGCAGTCATCTCGAGCAGAGAGCTTTCATGCACATTGTGAGGCTGGGCTGGAGAGGTACGCTAGGGAAGACTTCTATCTATTAGGCAAGAGAAGAAGCACTCTGATCACAGCACAGAGCCAAAGTCACAAAGCAGTCTAATAGGGAACACAGGTAATTGACAGAAAATCAAGCCAGGTCTTCAAGCACAAATGGCAACCGGTGCCAGAGTTTTGTGTTAAAGGTTGCAGTGTAAAGCATGCAGGAGGTTTAGACAAATTGTCATTGGATTAAGCCAATGACTCCTGCATACACACACACACACACACACACACACACACATATATATATATATATATATCTTGCAGATTCCCCTGTTTTTTTTTTTTTTCGAGAATGGTGGCATTCTTAGTCAGGACATTTACTGTAGGTCCTAGCAATATCCAAAAAAGAAAAAAAAACAACAACATATATTCACACTCAGCCACAAAAATACCTTTGTCCTCATTGTATAGGCAAGGATAAAGCTTTTTACCCAATTACCCAATTACACATAGCCCATGAGTTCATCTTCACCAAATCTAATCGCCATACCACTTAAGAAGATATAATAGCTGGCACCCTCACTATGAACTCAGTTATCATCTTTGTCTTCTTTGACACTTTTTTCCCTTTAAAACGTACATGGACATAAGGCAGCCAATGAGATGCAGCACATTAAAACTATGCCTGATAAGTTTGCATATGTTGCAGAACATTGCCCCCGTCTGCAGCACTTTCACAATGGTTTGACGTCCATCAAACCTATTATGAAAAAGAAGGGCTGGATGGACCTTCTCTGTGCGGGCCATTATGCACTCGTGACTAGTTTTTATGAACTGAGGGATAAAACTAGCATGGCTTTGCCTACAGACTTTAGATCTGTTAGCACAAACGTCCCAATGACAACATGATTTCCCAAAGACTGAGCACAGCAAGACGTGAATGTGAAGCATTTTAGGACAGTTTTTTTTTTGTGTAACCACTATAGATGTACATAGGGTAACATAATGACCAAAGTGACACAATCAAAGCAAAGCAAGGTTGCCATTTCCAGCACTATGTGTATCTGTGTCTGTATATGACCTTCAAGAACAGTACAACAAAACATTATTTATCCAATATAAAGCTTGCAAGTCTGAAGTGTATTCTGCTCATATACTTGGCAAATCTCATCCATCTTTCTAAACTTCAGGGCCACTCACTGTAAACAGTGTTTGAGTCCTCTTGAGCGCTGCTTAGAGGACAAATTATAAGGAAGGTCCTCATATTCATGCTTATTACAAACTTCTTCTACTTCAAAAAAAAAAAAAAAAAAAAAGCCACCAATGCAGCACGCAGTTACATACTCATCATCACATTACTTCAGAATTCACCCACTATAATTTGAAAATGGAAATGCAAATTGTGTGGTCTACCAGTGGCCCTTTCCATTTATTAATCTAAATAGGTTTCATTTAAATTTTTCACGGCATCAGCTTTATTTGTAAATGTCGCGCCCTATGAATACTGTGGTTTTTTTTTCTTTCGCATATTCTTGCTGCCTTTCATTAATATGTAAATAGGAAGTCAATCGCTCTTCTTCCTGACAGTGAACTGCACTTCTAGTGCAGTGTGTAATCAGCTTTGACCGCAATTCACTATTTATCATACGGAATGCCAGCTTTGACAGTAAATTATGGGAAATATACTGTTATGCCCCTCTCTGTTTGGGTGGTACACGTTTAATTGCCGATCATCATTTCTCTGAGCGTATAATGTAAATACTAACATGTTTGGATGTGCTTTACAAAATAACAGATAGCGTCATCAAATGTGTGCAGCAGCTAATTGTTCAGTTCAACCACCTGTACATATAGTTGTCAGTTGCCAATTACGTACCCATGTCAAAAGTCTGAAATCTAATTAAGCATATTGTATCTGTATCAGGTACCTGAATTGCACCTGAAACCTCATTCTGCATATCTGTGGTCAGGTTGTAGCTGTAGACAACTAATATCTCATACGGTGAATTTGGTGAGCTATATTAGCTGACAGGCTGGTAATAGGAAATATCACTCTAAGCAAAATGCTTGGCCAAATAACAATAAATTCTCCATGAAATGATGAGGGCTACAGCATGCTGCCTTGCATATATTTTGCCATGAATTCTAATTAAGGTGGCATAAACCTGAGAGTGCACGGTCATCACAGCAAGATGCCTGAGGCTTGATTGATAATGTGAAGACACAAGGCCCGAGCTGCCTGAGTTCCTCTCCTTCCTTAAATTAATGGCCATCCCAACAACCCTAATAATGTAGCAAGGATGGTGCCCCCCACCACAGCTACCAGCGCCACCAGTCCCGCGACACATACACACAACATCAAGGATACGCACTTCACCACCTCCACCCCCCAATTTCAATTTTCTAGAGGCATGGAAAATAGGAGAGATCATTCATTTATCTTGTAATAGCTGGATAATAGATCCATCACAATGGAACATCTGCACACAAACACACACACACACACACACACACACACATAGACACTCACCACCACCATTTCTGCTGACACTACGCACTAAACACTCTCGTCCCCCACACCACCCTGTAACCATCCACTGTGTTAAGTCGATATCCAGAGGACGCCTGAGCTCACCGCGCTTGAGTTTCTGAGCACATCCACGGTTATGGATATACAGCCAGTGTGTTGATTATATGGCGCTGAGACCAAATGTGTTATTCTTTAAAATTAAAGGATTCTGATTCAGATTTATAGAGAATATGCATCTTCAGAAGCATTCACATTGTTACACTAATTGATATGTGACTAGAAGACATAAATTACACAGTATAACAACAATAGACATAACCTCAGCTCAAACAAATTATTGAAATGTCTAAATAAAACGTCATCTATTTCTTATAACTGTTTCTATCATTTTAAGAGACTAGTTTGTTTTAATGTTAATGGGAAGATACAGCAATTTAAGACCCAGATGTTGATCTCAGTGTCTTGGTTGGGACTGAAATGGGGAAGCAGATTGTTCGGGGAGGTTAATGGTGCTGTCACCTGGCCTGGCCGTGACGAGGAAAAGGATCACAGGCTCACCCGGGCTTTTCTCCATCCACCTGCTGAATTAGCAAGGTGCACAAAAGCAATAGCCTGCTCTTCGCTACAGCCTGCCAATCATCCCAAAGCGCTCGGCCAAGATGCAGCCCGGTGACCCCGGCAAAATGAGAACTGCTCATATACATAGTTATTGTAATGATACTTTAGCTTAGAAATACGGTGTTTGCTTTGCTTACTGTTTATGCTCACAAATATTTTATTTGAATAAAGCTGAAGCTCATTTAGAAGAATTTCTGCCGTAATAAATAAATGCACAGTCATGAAATAATGGAATTTTTGTATATTAAATTAAACAATATGTGAATAATAGTAAACTAATTGATTTAAGATAAATGATTATATAATATTTGATTTATAGTTTGCTAATACGCAATAATTTATTTAAATGTGAAAATGACAATAATTAGAATAAATAGAATAATTACTACTTCTTGGAGTATTATTAATTGGAGTATTATTTCCCTGTAATCACATATGTGTGTGTGTGTGTGTGTGTGTAATTTAATGACTCAGATAGATAGATAGATAGATAGATAGATAGATAGATAGATAGATATTATATGAGAATAATATATGAGAGTAATATGATTACTATATATATAGACTGTGTGTGTATATATATATATATTATTTGTAATATAATTACTATAGTAAATAATAAATTATATATATTAAAAATAATAAATATAATAAATTAATATATTATATATAAACCTGTAGCGAGCCATGCCCTCATCACAGCCTGATAATCCGCAAATTGCCGCAATAATTCGTTACACTTCCGGGTCCAATCCGAAGTGGATAATTGAAGCGTTGGCTTTTAACACTTGGCCTGGTGTTTAACTCTAAAGTGCTCCTGCAGTCACTGGTTAACTTGACTGGCATTAATTGCGCATGCGCAAAGTCTGCGTCCTTCACTGTGCTCCACGGCGCTTAATTAACCTTCATAAATTGCCACATTACTGTACTAAACACTATGTCATTGCCTGCGGTTCCGTACTACTGTGACATATTATTTAGTACGGTAGTTTGAGTATTTGGATGTAGCCCAGGTGTTTAAGGGCGCTAATGTAGCAGCCATTAACGCAAACAATTAGCCAGAGTGAAATGACACCGGTGCGGGATTTTTTTTCTCTCTCTTTTTTCCCCCCCGTCCCCTCTGTGTTTACCTTTCACATTCAGCGACAAACAAGCCATGTGATGGCCCGTGTGCCCAAAGCGCAGCATTATTCCTAATTAAAAGCCGGGGATGTGTGCCATTAGCAAGATTCATGCTCGGCTACGGGAGAGTTCATTCCGGCTGTTGACTATCCATTGATTATTCATACGGGTTCTGATTCGGGCCCATTAATGCAAAATCAAGTGGGAAGTAAATTTTGTAAGAGCAAGGCGCACACTGATGCCGGCCCCACTGAGCACGCCAAGGAGTGTTAATGGAGCAGGTTAGGGGGCCTTTAATATCATTGAATTTACAATGGAGCAAATGATTTTTCCGCACATTTACAGCTCGTACACGTGGACAAGCCTACTCTAGTGGATGATGTAGAATTTACATTCATTTTATTCCAGGTTTTTCTAGGCTATAATTCTGACCATCATCATTTCTATATACATAATACTTCATATTATAATATATAGCATCTAACAGTAGTTAGATTTAGATTTAAATCCGTCTTCTTTGTGCAAAATCAACTTAACATTAAAATGTGCAATTATGTGATATAGAGCTTAACATAAGCTATTATTACATATGAACTATTATTATAATAAACAAATAAAACTAATTTAAAAAACATCAAAACCTCGATCACACAAAACAACAAATAAGGCAACAACAAAAAGAAAGAAAACCAAACAAATATACACCAACAAAAAAAAACAACCAAATATCCATACACTTAGTATAAAACAAACAAATAGGCAAACAAACAAACAAACTATCAGATAGGCAAAACAAATAAGCAAACAGACAGACAGAAAAAAACAAATAAACACAGACAGACAAAACAAAGAAATAAACAAGTAGACCAAACAAATAAACAACCAGACAGACAACAAATAAACAAACAAAAATTTAATAAATAAAAAAAAGAGAAAACACAAAAAAGAAAAAAAATTGTTCAGATATAATCCATGCATGTCGGGTGTAATAACAAATCTGTCTGTGTGTGTGTGTGTGTAATAAGTTAAATATCCAGACTTGTGGGTTGTTAGGCTACACGTTAGAGCCAATCTGTGATTTAAAACTGTGTCACAAATGCAAACTCTCCCGTGGCTCATTGTGTAGTTAAAAATGGATGTGAAAGTAATCGTAGCTAATGCCTCCTAAATGTTCATTACAGTTGCAGGTTTCCAGCTGGTTGGAGCTGGTCTGCATGAGCACTGGCCTCTGGTCTTTTTGTCTGTGAGCTTTGTATGGAGAGGTGTTATAGGGAGCTGTGAAGAGTTTGACACAGGCGCCCCCAAGTGTTACACATACCACATTACACCATGCTAACTCAGCGCGGAGTTCACTGGCTAATTCACCTCGAGGAAGTAACACAACAGCTGAGTTTACTGATGTTTTACAGATATTACTTCATTTTAACAAATAGAATATGTTAAAATGGTACTAATGAAATAATCAGTGTGATGGTATATTTCTAAATGTAAAATAAATGTAGACTTTTATCCACTTGCTAATAGTTTTTTTTTTTCTTTTCAGGTTTGCATTTTGCTATTTTTCTCTTCAGTCATTTCATTCTGTTACATTTTCACATCTGAAATTTCAGATGTGAACTCCAGGTAAACAAGATGTGAATCATCATGTTAATAATAAGAACCATGTGGTGTTCATATGCCTTTTGTTCCGAGATACTTTTTTGCCATTTTCTCATATTCTAATCTTTGCTTTGCTTAGTTTCTTCTCTTAATTACACTGTTTACTTGCACAACACTCACGCCTTTATATTAGACTGTAATATTCATTCATATTCTACACTGCTTATTCTGTATTAACCGTATTAATCCTGTCTTTTGTGCACACCCTGGAGAGGGTGGCAATCTATCGCAGACGACTGTAAAATGTAGACTTTATTCATTTCAATAGGGAGCAGCATTTATTTCTGATGAATGGTAAAACAGAGGTATTTACTTAAAAATAAAAGGAAAGCTCTGTATGCAAACTTTAAGATTGAACTGTTTGCAAACACTGCACTTCCACATAGAAGTCTTTGGACGTAAATTGTGGGTGCATCTACCGAAACCCAAGAAATACTTTTGGGTGAATTTTTCCATCTTGCAGCAAATGCTACAGGGAGGGGCACTGACTCCACCATGACAGTCAACTGATTGCTGAATGAGTAAACACTACTCAACTAGCATAAACATTAGCTAAAAGTGAACGATTGAGTTGAATCAACTTCCTATTATGGAACACTGTGATCTTTAGAGAAATGTGTGTTGTAAAATGTATTAAGGGCCAGAGAGAAAACCAAAACTTCAAATGCTTCTTTGATGTAAACACTTCAAAGAAGTTTGTTTTGAAGTTGGGAGAGTTTCTATATGTGCACTAAAGTTTTTATGTCTACAAAAATCAATGTGTAGAAAAAAGAACATCAGCCAGCTCCAACCAGGACACGGTGCTCTAATGAGACGAAACCGTGAGCCATGCCTGTTTGGACAGCAGTTTAGGTGGGAAGTCCTGCATACATTCATCAGGGAAGAGGCCACTTCATTGGGAAGGCATTAATCACCACAAACCTAATTATAAATTGATTACACGGTCATGCAAGATGAAGAGGCCTGTCGTGCATTTCTGATCAGTACGGGAAGGCCATGGAGGTCTGGGTGGGAGACTGGCAGTCATATAAGAAAAGGGTGTAGCAGGACAATCCTCCCCATTATCATAACTATCACAATACCCCATTATCAGATTATCTTTTACAGATCTGGCTATGTGTGGAGCTTATTACTACCAGTTCCAAATATAGTTGAGTTTTCAAAAAAAGTTTTTTTTACCTTTCATCATTACAATGCATAAGCAAACACAGTCCCCAATTAATTTTAAAGAATTGACTTCTGTCTCAAACATCAACTCTGCTTTTGTCATTTCTATGTAAGACAAAAAACTTGATCAGCTTTTGTTATTGTAACAATGTTGATCAAGGATACAGTGAGGAAGCCTCCTTTTCCTTCTTCAAGCCAATGATATAGTGCTTCCCGTTTCCTGATCTGCTTCCTGACTTGTTTTGCACTGTCTCAGTCAAATATGACAAAAACAAACCACACACACACTACATGATATTTTTTGCAGTCTAAAATTTTAATTCATACTGCTCACTAAAAGCACAGCAACAGATATAAAAATATACAAAATATTTTTGTTAATATAACAAATACATAAAAGAAAAAAAAAAATAAAGGCAGCAAAAGTTAAATGAAACCACTTGGAGAGATCCAATGAGCTCCTGCCCAAAACTGTTAGATAAACGTGTGTGTGGGTGAGAGAAAGCGAGAGAGAAAGAACAGTAAGTATTAAATGCAAAAAAAAATAAAAAAATTTAGCCTGTTGCCATCACAACTACAAAGAACTAACTATAGTTGAAGCTAAAAATAAATGATTTTTGACCTACTCTAAAGACACACAGTTTGTCCCTGGAGCTTTATACCCAACCCTCTACAACAACCTCAGAAATGATTGCATACCTTTAAAAAAAAAAAATTAGAAATTAGGAAATGGGCTCACATATTGCATCACAGATGTTGCATTCATGTCTTTTGTACCTTAATGAACAGAGAGCTTTATATCTGTTTCTAGCACTGTGGGATACAATCAGCACAAAAACATTAGTGCCTTCTTGAGCTCGAAGTGGATTATCTGGGCTAAATACAAGTACATAAAGAGGAACAAATGGAATTCAAAGGCCACAGAAACTTCACTTTGGTTTCTTTGATGCTGAGGTTTTAAAGCCCAAAAAAATTGTAGCTTCACCTCAGATAATGCTCCTCGATAAGGCAAACGACTTTGGTAAAATTTACGTCCCTAATAAGTAGGATATACACACTAGGCATCGATTTATATTCATACTTCATATCTCATAGCCTAACTCTCTAACCCTTAATACATTTTACAATATTATCAAGATATTACATTTGCAAAATACTACTTTTGATAACTAACTGTGCATGTTTTGAATTTGGCACAAAAAAAGTAAAGAATTTTGGAGTAAAGGGTGTTACTACTATCATTACCACTATCATCATCATCATCATCGGGCTACATCTCTTCTAGAGGCGATCAATCAAAAAGAGAGCACCGTGTAACATGAGCCCTGCCGAGCGGCGACAGAAAAACAACGCGAAAACGTTCAGCTAGTGACTCTGAGAGAGATGTTCGTCTTCTAGCGAAATGTTTCACAGCACACAGATGAGCGTCCTGCCCTCATCTATCTCATCTTGCACCTTGTCGCCGGAGGTGGCGATCTCGGCTTGGGCAGAGAACATGGCGCAGACGAAAGTGAGCACCGTCCCTCCTATCGCTGTGTAGAGAGCCCAGCCCACTGAACACTGACCCGGTTTATACGGGGAAGCTTCAGGGCCACAGTAGCTGACCACCTTATCACAGCCGAAGCCTGCTGGGTAGAGCATCAGTCCGAGCATCAGGAACAGACCTGGGGAGAAAAACAAAGACTCACTACAAGGATAGACGGTAGTGATTCTCAGTGTGAGGTCTGGGGGAACCCAGAAACCTGTGAAACAATTGTTAGAGTAGTGGAGATAACGACATGGCATTGTCAAAGTTATTAGAATTATTTTTGTTCGTATATTTTAGTTATTGGTACGGTTGACTTAACCTGAACAGATTTAATGAAAAATACATTAACTTAAAAACAAGGGCACTGGTGGATTTTATTCTATAATTAATGGTGGTCCTAGCTGTAAAAAAAATAAAAATAAAAATAAAATAAAAAACGAATCCCAGTTATAATTACACCATTGGCCAAAAGTTTGTGGACACCTAACTAGCACACCCATGTGTGGGCCTGTAACCGGTTACCACAAAGTTTAAAGCACACAGTCTAGAATATCTTTGTATGATATCGAATTTTGGTGCCTTTACTGGAACTAAGAAGCCCAAAGCTTTTCCAGCACGACAATGCCCCTGTGCACAAAGAAAGCGTGAGGAAGACATGACGGTATGGGAGAACAGGAGTGTCCTGTACATAGTCCTGACCTGAACACCTTTAGGATGAACTTTTAAATGACATCAGTGCCTGGCCTCACTAAAGCTTTATCATACTCCAAAATGACCAGGAAGCCTTCGCAGAAGGGAGAAGGTTATTAGAAGAGCACAGAGAACCTAAACAAGCGTCATGTGTCCACTTTTGACCAAATAGTGTATCAGTAGATTTGTTATATACAACAAAGAAACATTTAATGAATGAATATATATTAACATATAAATATGATAAATGTATTTAAACTAGGTATAATCACTGAACTGTTCGTACATTTTTCATCAATTCAGTGACACAAATTTCACATTCATCATTGTTTCACATTGTATCATATCTGCATGGATGGGAATAACAAGGGACTTCCCAATACAGTATAATCACCTAGGTGCTGATTCGATCTGTACTGCAATTCTAAAGTATCATGAATATTATAAATATACCAATTAATAAAAAAAAAAAAAATTAGCTACAATTCTAAACATACTTTATTCAAAATATAATAATAATAATAATAATAATAATAATATCTGCTTATTTCATACAGGACCCTGTGCTGCTTGCCAATATGTGAATAGTTTCGAGCGGGACTAGAGAAGAACTACAACATTTTACCACTTCAGATGCAAACGTAAATTAATTAACTTATTAAAAATAATGATTTTGGAGACAGTGTGGTGATTCAGGAAATCAAAATCCATGTCTGAATTGATTATAATGGATTATTTTGTATATGTACATTTTATTAATGAACATGTTCTGCTTTTTAATCATTAACAGTTTCTGTTACATTTTACTTTATATAAAGATAACATTACATTAAGATAAAACAAAATAAATAAATAAAATCAGTTTGTCATTTTCCTGAAAGTCCTTTTTCCTCTAGATGGTGGAAAACTTACTGACCTTTAACATGCTCGGGCAACTGAAATTCCTTCCATAAATCAGGGGAAAAAAAAAAAAAAATCACCATATCCACAATTATATGTTTTTCTTTATTAAATAACACATTTAAAAAATCTGTTTACCATTAGGCTTAGATTATGTAGACCGTCTCGGTTAGAAGTCTCTGTGAACGCTCCGTTACTGTTACATCCACGAGCTTTTCTTTCCCACGTTACCACTAATGTTTAGAAACCCAGACCTCACCCATGCTATATAAACACTAGGATTCCTTTGAGCCATGTGATACCATATATCATCTATCACACTACAACTCGCACACAAAGGGCTCATATCGTTACTAATATCTCGGTCTCTTATCCATGGACCGTTTGCTGGAGTGAAATAAAAATGGATTTTGCATTCGATTCGTCTTTCGAGTTTGCCAAACAGGCCAACGTTCTTTCTCAGCCACATAATGCACTCACTCTGCCATCAAATCGGGCATGCGAGGTCCTGCCTCAAAAGCCTTTCTTCTGACTGTTTAGGAATTGCTCAATCCCACCGTCGTAAATATTTCACTAAGCTTTCAGCACTGCTACAGAGCTCTCTTGTCCCCAGATAAACCCTTGCAGAAATGAAAAACCCTTCACACGAGGACACAAATCGGTGTTTTCTATAATACTGAAATTAAAGACGGCGGTCTTGGACAGGGTAGTGAGTAACAGAGCTGTTGGATTTGTCCCTCCTTAACTGGAAAGATTGAATGGTGGTTCGAGCAAGCCGTAGACCTTGCCATAGCCAACAATGCACGCGGCGTTGCTGCGGGTTGGGCTGGGACGTAGTGCTGATGGGGCAAGGCAACATGTGGTTGACATGCTTTACTTACCACTGACATAATAGATAGCAATTTTACAACTCGCACGCACCCACCCACAGCAAGATACAGTCTATCGAGTCGCTAGGATCTCTTAAAACCTCCCTTAACATTCCCGATTCCACCTGTAGTTTATTGTCGCATTTAAACGTCTTTTAGAGCCATATTTAAATCATTTACCCCAGGTTTGTTATCACGATACAGTCCATGTTATGATTCATATAATGCTGTAGATAAGCTGTGAAAGTCCTGGAAGACGTTATTACGTGTTTTCCAGGCAAGCCTGAACCTCTGAGGCTGTCAGGAATGTGAGGATTGTCAGCTTAGAGGCTTTGACATCTGACCTGAATACACACGCTCAGCTGTATCATCTGTATGCTGTGGGGTTGAAATAAAAGAAGAAGAGTGAAGCGGGTGACTAGATAACAGTAATGTCATATAATTTTGGCTAAAAACTTAACAAAAAAAAAGAGACAGAACTGATTTTAAAGCACTTCTCAGCATGATGCGTCATATTTTGGAGGGGAAAAAAAAAAAATTATTTTTCAATATCGTATTGTGTTTTCATATTCCTGGGCAGGATTCAATAGCGTCACTTGTGGTCTCTGTTTTATGTCTTTTATTTTATGGTTCAACCAAGACTGGACGGATTAAACATGACGTCATCAGTTCCTGTCTAGTCTAAATATGCACTTTAACATTTTTTATAGAAAGGCAGGTTTCAAGAACTACATCTAGGTCCATTAACTATAGCTTGGAAACAAATGAAACTTTGGAATAATGCATATTTAATTTTTTATTTTTTTTCCCCCTCAATTAAAATACCTGCTATGAGCTGATGCTTTTTTTGTTTGTTTGATCCAGTGTCGTTTTTTCAGTATGAGGAAATGTTGTGCTATGTTTAGACATGTGTCAGATCATATACTAGATGATTGGCAGTTGTGTCTCTGTGGCAAAACAAACACTTAATCCGTTGCAGTGTTAAACAGAGTCGAATGACAAACTGGAAAATTTCCAGAATTGTAAGTTTCACACAAGTCATGAATTAAAGATGATAAACGATACTAATTTCCAGACACTCACGGTATGATGCTTAAACAAAACAGATTTAAATTCTAAATGTCATTCTTGAATTAATCAATAACACAGTCACTTCAGCTGTATCTCACTTCCACAAATGATTTATTCCTGATTTTAACATTCATATTTAAGTACATACCTGTCGCTATGATGGTAAAACCCAAAATGAAAAAAATCTCAAAATGTGACGTTCCTACCTGCTATGCCTTGAAGTAGGCCGCACACATTGAAGATGCTTTTCCCCAGGATGCTCTGAAAGCACATGCTAAAGACGGCGAGAAAGCCCACTATGGACAGCAGGAAGATTCCAACAACCAGGAAGATAATGGAGGCCTGCCAAAATCCGCTCGCAATCTCGGTAAAGTCTGCAGCGTAGGGTCCGCACTGAACCGTCTTCTGTTGAGACACTCGGATGCAGCGACTGTAGAGGCCGAGCGTGGGCGGGTTAGGGTCTGGAGGTCCAGGAGCTGAAGCATTGAACTGAGATGGGTGTTGTACCCCTACTAACCAATCAGCACTCATGATGGCCACCAGCTCAGCAAACGCCACCACGATGCTCAACAAGGTCCAAAGCATAGACCGGCATGTTACAATGACATGACACATGTTGTCTAGCCTATAAAGCTCCTGTATGTTGATGCGTTCGTTCTAATAGACAAAGAAGACTGAAGACTTGCAGGGTTATCTTCATAGATCCCTCTTCATGCGCAGACCTTCATGCTGGACACGATCCATGCCTGGCAGAACAGAATCCTCATCCATTCTCAGCGTATCCAATTAAGAAAACGGAAACTGGGCACCTATGAATAAATGAAAACAGAATGACATTTAAAAGGGAGTGTCGTGTACGGACCTCCCTTTGGCACTGACAGATTGCTCAAAGGCTATGAATCAGCATGTCAGAGCTCAACATTACAGCTGCATCTGGCAACACCGACTGCACGGATCCCGTCTCAACAGGCACGAGGCTCCTAAAAAAAAAAAAAAAAATCAATCCTATAGGCACACGCCGATTCGATATCTCATTTTCTTTAAAATGGGATAATAACGTTTTCTCCAAATACAATACTGCACCACCGGGTGTCTTCTTGGTTGGTAAAAACGGTCTGATAAATTCTACACAGCTTTTGAAAACATCAGTCAATACTCCCATTGATATCATGCCAGGTATGCCCTGTAACGCTATTGTCTACGGAAATTTGGAACAGATGGGTTCAGAGATATTACGGTTTTTTGGGGGGGCTTTTTTTTCCAGCGTATTTGAATGTATCCATAGTCACTAAGGCTTCAGTAAGGAAGCAATGGAAGAAATATTTGGACAAAGATAGTTCCGAAGCAAATCATCAAAGGAAGCTTGAAGCGTTAAGCAGATTGAGATAAGCACTGACAGGGCAAAGCTGTAACAGACACATAGCTTTAAGCTTGTGCAGGCAAGCTCTGGGAAAACCGATGCAGGGAACAAAATTGTGCCTCGGTAGTCATAATACAATCATCCCAGACCATGAAGTGCTACAACGTGGGATTGAAACCTTTGTTTGACTCAGACCTTCTTCTAAACAAAGTGGAAGTAGACTACACATGGTATGACGGTAAACACAGGTTTGATATCAGATATATTTGCTGGAAAAAACAATGAGATCAACGCTAGTAGCAATAAACAGTGTAAATGTTAAACGGAAGTATTTTTAGACAGCACAAAGACCTTTTAATCTAGCAACCAAATCATGTTGAGAAAAGATATTAACCCTTTTTTTTTTACTTTAGATCTGATTTACATTTGTATCAGTTTAGTTGGTTAAGGCTGTGGGTTACTGATCGACAGGTTGGGGGTTCGAGCCCCAGCACCGCCACTGTTGAGCCCATGAGCAAGGCCCTTAACCCTATCTGGTGGCTGACCCTGACCTCTGACCCCAGCTTCCAAACTGGGATATGTGAAAAATCATTTCATTACATGACAAATAGTTGAATATTATTATTATTATTAAATCACTATCCATGTAAACAATATTAAATGATTTTTTTTGTTATGTAAAAGCAGAGATAAAACCGTATACAAGATCCTGATGAATAATTGTTTTTTTTTTTTTAACTTGGAATGACCATGTACTTTAATCTTGAATCTTCTCAACCTATATTTAAAAAAAATAAAATAAAATGAACCTGGCCTCATGTTAGCAATACGATTTATAAACATAGGTGTGTCTCTAAGCATTAAACCCTGCCGTGTCAATTATTAGACTTTGATTCGATTCTCTGACTTCAACATACAGTATATGAAGCACACAGCTCATTCGTCCCCAACCACACATCGGCTCATACCGTCCTCCTAAAAAAAAAGGATCCCCAGCTGCTGTCTATATGAGAAACCTATTTACAGCAATTATATACAGTCATGCTGTGATCCCATTTACCTAGACAGGCACATGTGTCCAAACCAGAACTCACACAAGGAAGATTTACTCAAGAGCAATCTAATCAAATCAGAGCGCATGACTTCCCTGCAATAAAAGGCACGCAGGCAAGAGCGCCTCGGATTCTCAGGAGACATCAGAGAGGAATTTCACAGGCCAGGAGTTGCTGAGAGGCGTAGAGACAATGGCGTCTCACGCCGCGGTCCCAGCATGGACCTCAAACATGGATGATCAGACTCTCGGACCCCCAGTGATGTGGATCAAAGAGCCACAGATGTTGCTTCAAAGTCAGATAGATGAAATGTTGCCTCAGAAACACGGTCCCACGCGGACAGGAACGCTTCCTCGTTACTCTCCCTCTGAATATTATCATCAATATTATTCCATATTAAAAGCAAACAATTTAATGTTTCTAAACAGGGAAACATTAGACATGACAGTCTTAAGACGACTCGAGGTTTGGTTTGGCCGACTCGGATGAAGTCCGAATTTAGAATCGAAACCATATGTAATTAAAAAGTGATCCCTGAAAGCATCTTTTTAGAAGTGAACTGAGCCAAATAAAGAATGAGGTCCAAACCCAGTCTCATTATTTAATATCCTAAAGTGCTGGGTCAGCATTCTCGCAGAACACTCGCTCGGCTTTCTGCAGCACCACACCGGTCTACCTTAACCACTGCGTGCCCTTGAACAAAGACGAGAATAAAACGTTCAAGTAATTTAAGAAGTTAAAACACTGACATTAATGGATGATGTTATAAATGTATGCTTGAAGTTGGTTTGTTTGTTTAAAAGATCTCCATACTAAGACCACCATAGAAAAAGGCGGTATACTATTTAGCACATTAGATTTTTTATTTTGCTACAATTGTCTATAATTAACTATTAAATACAAATGGCTTATAATGTCATATTATGTTTAAGAGTAAATTAAATAAAGTTTGACATTATTTAAGTAGTTGGCCTATTCGCCATTTAGTAAGCATGGGAATCATCAGGGACCACCTGATACGATATTATCACGATATCCAGGTGCCGATTCTATTTGTATTGCAATTCTCTATTTGATATTTTAAAATTTTCTTTTTTGTTACAATTCTGGCAGCACAGTGGTGTAATTGTTAGCTCACACTTCGCAGGTTCGATTTCCATCTCGGGCCTGAGTGTGTGAAGTGTGCATGTTCTCCGCGTGCTTACCGGGTTGCCTCCAGTTACTCTGGTTTCCAAAGACAAAAACATGCATTTGAGGCTAATTGGCGTTTCCAAATTGCCCGTAGTGTGCGAGCATGTGCCCTGCAATGGATTTAACACCCTATCCAGTGTGTGTAATTTCCTACATGCAGGATGCTGTGTTGCCTGTGCTTTTATGCATAAATAGTTCAGAGTACGCCTCCTTCAGGATCATAGAGAAAGGGCAACATTTTACCACATCAAATGAAAACATTTATGAAATAATTTTTTTTAAAGGATTTTGGAGTCACTGTTGCAATGCATGAAGTGTAACGCCCAATTTCTACCATTTCGGATGATTCCATCATCTCTACTATTTAGTTTCCTACTGCTTTACCATAATTCCTTTTTTTTCATACTACTTTTCTACACTTCGCTATGCAGTTTCGCACAGTAAGCTACACATCATAAAGTTGAGTAACCTAACCTAAGCTACTCTAGTAACCTAGAGTAACCTAGAGTAACCCGGAGAAGATTGCCCCAAGGATGTGGTGCACATTCTTTAAATTCATACTGGTTTTACTGCATACATATAGCACACCGTATATGTGGTCACTTAGCAAACACACTTTTGGCCGAATTCTGGTTGGACTTTTGACAACTGTTAATGGCAGAATTGTTAGGAGTCAATTAAATTCACTGGTTTCCTGTCACAAACTGAACTTTTTAAGCACGATTAACCCAAAAGTTTAAAGTTAGGCTTTTTTATACATTCCAAAACCAGCTTTGATGTGTATCTGGGGTCATCATCCTTTTTGGAAAACTTAATTTTGTTTCAACCTTCTGCCTAATGGTTTATGGTCATGCTGAATAATTCCAATTTAGTCTATTTGCATTACTCCATCTACTTCATGCAAAGAATCTGTTCCTCTGGCAGCAAAACAGCATCAATGCATGATGCTACCACCACCGTGCTTGATAGTGTTATTGAGGTTGTTTACAAATCCAGACATAACTTTGGTCAAAACTTTATTTCTGAAGGCTTTTTCTTTGTCCATCCTATTAGTTAATGTAAAACTGTAGTATGACTGTAGACAGAGATGTTCCCGCATCTTCCAGTTCAAGGCATTGGCATTCGAAATGGCTCTAAGACACTTGTGTAAACCTATCATCCTCTTCCTCAGATTTGCACTGAGCTCCCTGGACTTTTCAATTGGTCAATTCAATTAGTGCTGAAAAACAATCTCTTTTTATGTTGGCACAGTGAAGCTACCAGCTGTAGTCAATAATCAGCAATAACAGGAAGTTGAAAGGCCTTGAGCTCAACAAATTAAAAAGGTTTGGGTCTTTTGGCACCACTGAATGAATGAAAAAAAAAAAAAAGAGAAAAATTACATCATGTGCTCTAAACTCTTTGGGGTTTTCCTCTATTAAAATATGTGTGTTGTACAGTCAGTCTGCCACAAAAACCAGTTCAAAGAAATAACTGAAAGCCCAGTAACGCAAATGAAATTGTTCATAAAAACCCATGTTCATGATGGGGGTATGTAAACTTCTGACCACAAATGTATACAGTATGTAGTACGGAAAACACTACACTTTATCCGATGCCTCCCCAAAAAAAACTATTTTATTCAACCAACTTTAGCTTTGATTACAGCACACAGCATGGTGTTCAGTTCATTCGGGTCATCAGCCGAGTTTATATTGCCACATAATATTGCTGAGCACACGCCTGACCAACTGAAGCCACCCCGGATCATAACACCGACTCCAGAGGCTTGTACAGTGGACCCAACTCACGATGGGTGCGTCGCTTAAAGCGCTGGTATAAGGTCAGTCTGAACTCAAGGCCACATGATGCGAGTCAGTTTATCAGGTCTAATCTTAATGCTCCCTAGCAAATCCAAGCTGCTTTTTGCTGATTAGTCTCACAAACAAGTATTAGTTTATGGCCACACAGCTGTTTAGTCCCAATCCTGTGAGTTTATCACATTGTGTGCATGTAAGAAATGTTCTTACTTTCACTATTAAACATAGTTAGGGTTTTTTGCTGTTGACGTTTAATACAATGCAACTTCAAGTGTTTAAATGATCACCATTCATGATTTTATTCCAACAAAGTTGAAGGTTCAGCACTATCCTTCCAGGTTTTAATAATGTGCTGAAAAGTCCTTAATCCAGTTCAAGTAATTTAAAATCTCCTTAGTTGTTTCCTTTGCTTGATGCAACCCAATAATTTTACCCTTTTGAAATGGTGACTTTGTTTTGGCCAGGTAGTTTATTTGTACATGCGTGGGTTGTAATGGTACACATTTTTGTACTATGTGGTTCGGTAGAGGATGTTTGATTCGATGCACATTGCGATTTGAGTGAATAACTCAAACTAGTGATTTTCATAATGTTCTAATTAAGAATGTATATGTTCATATACATGATATAGACAAAAGTATTCGACCAAACCTGTTCATTATTGAATTCACATGTTTCAATTATCCTCAGTGAAGGGCAATCGTAATGCTTCAGGTTCAAAAATGAAAGGAGTAGTAGATTCTCATTTCTCAAACAACCATGTCAGAAGACAAATCCTGTGGTTGTGGCAAAGATGTTACTCTGGTTCAGCATGGTGTTCAGTTCACCATTGGTTCACCATGGGTTCAGATGGGTTAAATTATTGTCCTGCATCAAGAAAAGAAAACAACTTAGGAGACTGCTGTCCAATGAGTTATTAAAACCTTAAAGGATAGTGGTGAACCATCATCATCATGGAGTAAATGTGGATGGAAAAAAATTTAATGATCATGATTGGAGATCACTTAAATGTCTAGTGAAATCACCAGTAGAACTCATGGCTATGTTTATTAGTGAAAGTAAGAGCGCACACGCACATGCGATGAGAACTCAAGAGATTAGGACTAAACAGCTGTGCAGCCTTAAGATAACCACTTATCAATGAGGCTAATCAGAAAAAAAGGCGTCGACTTGCTACGGAGCATAAAGAATGGACTGTGGAGCAATGGAAAAGGGTCATGTGGTCTGATGAGTCCAGATTTACCTCGTTCCAGAGTGATGGAAGAAGAATGGTGAATGAAGCGATGGCCCTGCCATGACTAGTGCCTACCGTACAAGCCTGTGGGGGCAGTGTTATGATCTGGGGTTGCTTCTGTTGGTCAGATCTACGTTCTGCAACATTAAGTGCCCATACAATGAGGTCAGCCGACTACCTGAATATACTGAATGACCAGATTTTTCCCCCCCATCAACTGAGTTTTTTTCTTCTCTGATAGCACAGGAATATTCCAAGATGATGATGCCAGGACTCATCGGGCTCAAATTGTGAAAGAGTGATTAAGGAAGCATGAGACATCAGTTTCACACATGAATTGGCCAACAAACCTTAACCATATTGGTGTACGGAAGTGCTGAAGAAGGCTTTACGCAACGGTCCGACTCTCCCATCATCAATACAAGGTATTATAGAGAAATGACTGCAACACTAGATGGAAATAAATGTTGTGACATGCCTTGGTGCATGTTGATTTAGCAAGTTATGGACAGTTTGCCAATAGTTACAGTACTAGTTTATATGTTTATAAATTAAATTCGTAATAAATTAAAATTAATATCATTAGTTTTTTTTTTTTTTTTTTACTTTACTGTACTATATTATGTGAACTATGCACTACATAGTATGGCCAACTATACATTACATCGTATGGTACCCTAGAGTATGGTAAGCTATACACTATTAAGGGTGGCAACCTCTACATGACAGTAAACTATACACTATACAATCTGTCTGCTATAAACAATATAGTATGATAAACTATACACTATTTAGCGTGATAAACTATACTCTATAAAAGTATCTAAGCTAACTACAGTACAGCAAACTATACTATATGTACTGTACACTTATAGCTTATCGTTCTATATTGTGTATAGCGTACATACTTTACAGTGTATAGCATGGTAACCTATGCACTATAAAATATGTAAGCTATTCACAATATAGTACGACAAACTATACACTATAGTATGCTAAGCTATATAGAATTTAGTGTGGTAAATTATACATTATAAAGATTAGTAACCTATATATTATATAATGCAGTAAACTATACACCATATACTATAAAAACTATATACAATATAGTATGGTAAACTATATACTATTTTCCGGCGCAAGCATGACGCAAACTATACACTATTTATTGTGGCAACCTATACACTATATAATACGGTAAACTATACATTACATATTGCGTGTATAGAATTAGATATAGCATATATAAAATATAACCTATTTAGTGCAGTAAACTATACATTATATAGCCTGGTAACATATACATAATAAAATATGTAAGCTATACACAATAGGGTATGACAAAATAAAAACTATAGTATGGTAACCTATACATTATAAAATATGTAAGCTATACACAATATAGAAAGGCAAAATATAATTTATTTATTGTAATAAACTATACATTATATAGCATTGCAACATATACACTATATAGTACGGTAAACTATAAACAATATAGTATGGTAAACTACATACAATATAGAACAGTAAGCTATAAACTACTGTGGCAACCTATACACTATATAGTGTTTACAGCTTTCTCACAATACAGTGTATAGTTTACCGTACTATATGTACCATTGGGTTATAGTTTACCATACTATATTGTGTATAGCTTACATACGTGGTAACCTATACACTGTAAAGTATGTAATCTATACACAATATAGAATGGTAAACTATAGACTATGTAGTGTAGTAAACTATACATTAATATAGCATGGTAACCTATACAATGTAAAGTATGTAAGCTATACACAATATAGTGCGAAACTAAAACATGTTAAATGTAGTAAACTGTGCATTGTATAGCATGGCAACCTATACACTGTATAGTACGGTAAACTATACGCCATATAGTATGTAAGATATAGACAATATATACTGTAATAGTGTAGTAAAATAGACTATATAGTCTATTTTTCTTTTCCTTTCTTCACAGTGAGTTGACTAGTAGTGTTGTATAATGTTGTTTTAAACGGTTGCCTGTCGACTAGGTTTTAAAGTTTTTCCTACAGTAAAGGTAACAGTTGGCTATACATTATTGGCTGTAACGTTAAACTGTTCAGAAGGAGAGGTTCCATGCTATTTCCCTGCAGGAGGCATTACACTGGTTAGTACGGTACTGCTATTTCATGAACAGAAGAACAGATGTAAAAGTTACAGGTTTAAGCAGTCCTGTTTCGCCTTACCTCCCCACAGCTTCACAAACATTTCAACCAAAAAAAAAATTAAAATTTTTTTTACAAAAGAACTTTTCATTTCGTTTTGTTTTAGTACGGCTTTCTGCGAAAAGTTTATTCATCTTCAGTCAGCTCACACCATGCAGGATTGTCCTTCTCCTCCACTAATTAGATTTCCCTTTGAGAAACAGAGAGTTGCTCTCAAACACAAACCTGCACTCGGTTTAATCCGAGCTGTTCCTCGGTCATGCAGTCCACAGCCGACTTTAGCTTTAGCGTGATAACGGAAAATGTAACGGGTCACGGAGAGCAACACCAAACTAGTTCTTTGTGTAGCGGCACTTAAGATTTTACGAGCTGGAATTAGTGAGAAAAGAAAGGAAACGCGAGCCGACTGCGCCTGTATGTGAAGCGCAGGTAATGAAAATGGAGGAATGCTGTGTAGTTTTACAGAAGAAAGAAGCTAAAGCTGACCTGTGTGTTGGTGAAGTCTCATTCTTCTCCTGCTGTTGTTCCGCTCCACTCCGGCATTGTGGCCCATTCAGGAAGTCTTCAACAGGATCTTCCCCTTCTCTCTCTCTCTCTCTCTCTCTCTCTCTCACACACACACACACACACACACACTTTCATCTGTCTCTGTTCTCTCTTTTTCCGTCTCTTTTGTCTTCCTTCCCACCCTACAGTTTTCTACTTCTTTCCTCTTTTTTCTTCTTTTACTCTTTCATTTGCTTCCCTAATTTAGTCTATTCTCCCTATATATTCTCTCTCATTTTTAATTTGCCCTTTTATCATTTTCCTCATCTTTCTATTTAGATTTCTCCCCCTCTCTTTTACCTCTTATTACAGTAATCATCCCTTTTTCTGTCCCAACTCTCTCCTTTTCTGTCTTTATGTTGTCTCCTTTTGCTTTTCTTCTCTCTCTCTCACACACACACACACACACACACACACACAGAGAGATCAATTTAAAGTGCTTCGTTGGGATAAGAGTACACTTGCTTTTCAAAAACTGTTATGGTGTGTGTATATTCAAGTCAATTTTATTTACATAGCTTTACAGAATCAAAAAAAAAAAGATTAAATCAGCACAGCATGGTGGCTTAGTGGTTAGCACTGTCTTAACCACAGGAGTGGAGTGTGCATGTTCTCCTCATGCTTGCTGGGCTTCCTCCAGGTACTCCGGTTTCCTCCCACAGTCCAAAGACATGCAGAGTAGTCTAATTGGCTGTTTCAGAAATTGCCCGTAGTGTTGTGAATGAGTGTGTGTATGTGTGTGTACCCTGCGATGGATTGGCACCCTGTTAAGGGTGTACCCCGCCTCGTGCCCTAAGGCTCCTGGGATAGGCTCCAGGCCTCCCACGACCCTGTAAACAGGATAAAGCGGTATAGACGATGAGTGAGTGTGTGAGCTTTACAGAATCAAAAGAAAATGATTCAAATATGTCTAAATCAGGACAGCATGGTGACTGATCTTAACCACAGGAGTGGAGTTTGCCTGTTCTCTCCATATTTGTTGGGTTTCCTCCATTTACTCCAGTTTTCTTCCACAGTCCAAAGACATGCAGATGTAAATAAGCATGTGTGTGTATGTATGTATGTATGTATGTATGTATGTGTGTGTCCTGTGATGAATTGGGACCCTGTCCAGAGTGTACCCCGCCTCGTGTCCCAAGTCTCTGCAACTCTGTATACAGAACACAATTGGTATGAGAGAGTGTGTGAGTAAGTGTATAAACCAAAATGATCAGATTGTCCCTAATGATCAAGCCAAGGGTGACTGTGGCAAGGAAAAACTCCCTGAGATGGCAATAGGAAGTAACGTTGAGAGGAACCAGACTCAACAAGGAACCCATCCTCATTTCAGATAGCAGTCATACTGAAGTTGGCTGGAGGTTAAAATTTCAGAAAGTATACAATTTTAGTCTTGTCATTGGCTCTGGAACCTATCCTAGGAACACAAAGCTTGAGGCATGAATAAGATCCTGCATGAGATGTACACACATGTTCACACACTCATTCACACTACAGAGTAATTTAACCCAGAGCTTATTATCAAACGAGCTCTGGCACCACAGTGCCCAGCAAGAATCTTTCACCAAACTCAGCAGGGTTAAGTGGCTTCTGAATAATAATACTAATCATAAGCGTTTGTTCATCTATTTATTTATCTTTGGTAAACCAGATGTTTTACAAACTAAAACAAAAACAACAAACATGTGCTGTTACATGAATTACAGTGAAAGTAATTCAATTAAATAGATAAATTAATGCTCAAACTATAATTCAGTCCCCCACTTTTCTCACATCTCATTACTTTTCCACAGATTTCTTGGGATTAAAAAAAAAAAAAAAATTTTACAGCTTATAAATCTAAATCAACCAATTTCAAGCTGTATGTGTTAGATGGCTTGTAAATGTTAAGCTGTGAGAATGTAAAGGGTTATCCTTACTCACTACTGTATATACTGTAAATCCCAAAAGTGCATGGCACACTACTGAATGCTAGTCAACTCTCGCTTACACATGTGGACCCTTAGTTGTTGTTGTTTTTGTTTTTTTGACAAATGTTTGTAGCACTTCTTGTACCCTCATGATAAGTTCCTCTGTTCTTCCTAAAACTATCCTGTGTTTGTTTATGGTCAGTTGGTGGAAACTTGCAGCACTTGTATGAATGTGAGCTTCTTTAACAGCTAAGTGCTTGGAATTTTTTTCCCTCACTTGTAATTTGCTTTGGACAAAGCAGCTCAGTTCTCATATACAGTACTGTGCAAAGCAAAGTTGCTTTCAAAAAGAATAAAAGGAAATGTTCAACAATTCATTCATCTGCAGTAAGCACAATCCCGGTCGGGGTCACAGTGGATCTGGAGCTTATTGCGGGAACAATGGGCATGAAATGAGGACACACCCCGAATGGAATTCCATTACAGAACACAATACTTCTACTAGAAGAAGAAATGTAGAGTACGTAATTAGAGCAGCATTTTGTAATATGCAATTGACCTACAAATGATATATTTACAGAGGTTGTTGGATAGGGGTGTGTGTAATGGAGGCCACAGTGTAGTCACTCCTGTGTCCTAAAAGAAAACCAGAGAAGTCAGAAGAAACCCTTATAGGCACAGAACATACAAGAAACACAGTTATTTATGCAGTAACCCATGATAGAACAAGGGAGTTGTGACAATGCTACATATTGTATGTACCATCATGCTGCTCAAATTCTACATTTCTAAACAAAATATTCATAAAGAAGGGTTAAACAAATAAAATCAAATACACATTTTATACTATTTGTTTGTTTAAGTAATGATGTTTTATTAGAAATTGATAATTTCCAAGCTGTTATTTGATTTAGTGATAGGCAGACATTTCACATTTTTTGTGACAATGCAAAATATATAAAATATACATTTACAAATTGCCTATTAATTATTTGCTCCGTTCTGTATTTAGGAACAACAGCACATTTTAAAGTCATTTAAAATTATTGTCGTATTGAATTACACTGTCTGACTAACATGAGAGCGGAGTCACATTACATTATTATTTGCAGTTATGCTCTTCAATCATGTGTTCAATCAAAAAGTGATTTCACCTAAAGAACTGTTCATCAAATGTGAAAGATCGTCACACATCTGTAATGGGTTTATCATACACCCTAAAGCAAATAGATCATAATGGCCAAGAGGAAATGAATAATGAGTGAGGTATTCAGCAAATCAAATTGTTGCCTGTACAGTGCCATTTACATTGATTGCTTTTCTGTCAGAAAAGAAAGATTATATTACGAATCATCTAAACCAAATGTCTATGTGTCAGCCATCGGATCATGAGTATGATGAGTATGATGTCATATGCACCCATTTTTAATTTATATAAAGAAGAACTGCACAAGTTTTTTTCCCCCTATGATCCAGGCCGAGGAGTAAAAAGTGTTCATGTATCTTGTCAAATCCATAATGAGAATTGAACTTGAAGGAAACCAGTCTGCTGTCGACTCAGCTAGCTGTGCTTGCAGTGCTAACATCAGCGAATGTGATGAGATCATGGTTTAAGCAACAGTTTATGGATCATGGCAACATATTTCCTCGGTATATGGGAAAAATACCCCATAAGGCCAAACAGAGCAGAGCGTGTTTACATGCAGCGTACAAATATTTAGATTAAGTGTGTGTCTCATACTTGAATACGTAAGTAACTCCTTGAGGAAATGTGGCTCCTGATGGAGCATTACTCCTTTACTTGTAATGTCCCAAAACAAATAAGAAGAAAGGAGTAAGAACTCATCTTTCAAAAACATTGTTCAACACCATCGTAATTATCATTCAGCACATGTTCGCACAGCTTTATATATAAAACAATTCAATATAGACAAAACAGTTTTCAAAGTTATTACTTCACCATGTCCTGGAGTCATGCTGGAATTAAGAGCTCAGAGAATTCGCTACGTGATTCATCACTTTATCACATGCCAAAGCTATAAAGCTGCCAAGTTTTCTTGACCTGCCAAAGGTCCAGTTCAAGACAAACATTACCAAATCACAGCAAATCATATGACGAAACAAGTAAAACCTTTTAAACTGACATGTTACAGTTTTCTTTAATTTAATTTTAGTCCAACTTTCTGAATACGCAAACCTGTTGGAATTCAGTGCTCATCAGCTTAATGAATATATCGCTCCTTTACTAATGTCTAGCTGAACGAAATGATGCTGTGAGATTGAACGACTGGTGTCCCATCCAAAGTGTGCTCCTGATAAGCTGTGCATGCTTGTCTTCAGACATCAAAAAGTTTAATAAATCCTCAGACACCCAAAATATATATTTAAACCATTCACGATTTACCCATTCATGCGAGTATCACCAACAATATCTGAGAACAACATTGAGATTCCAGTCAGAAGCATGACCCATAACCTCAGAGGAAGCAAGCATGAGAACATGAGTGTCCTGCACAAAACCTTGACCTCAACCCCACTAAATGCCTTTTGAATAAATTGAAACACAGTCTGCACCACAGCCCAACATCAGTGTCTGATCATGTTAATGCTTGCAGCTGAATGAGCACCAATCCCTACATCCATGCTCCAAAATATATTGGAAAGCCTTCCCAGAAGAGTGGAGGCCATATAATGCATCATGGAGCATGTTTGTTTTCCATAAATTAAAGGAATCTTTGGTTTTATTGCCAACATGACTAAATATTTTTTATGTTTTACGCCTGTAAATGCATGTAATTTTTAAGGTTTCTTCATCTTCAAATACAAAATTGTTCTATTGAACAAGCAAGTCCATTTAAATAGTGGGAAAAATTTGAGACTGAAGGGACACTGAATGATGTTGCTCATTAGCACACACCTTTTAATTATCAATATTGTACTTTTATCTTTAAAAAATCTACCTCAGTATAACTGAATGTTGAACTACATTTCACAGATCACAATGTTTATTTGAACTCGACCGTTTTAATAGAAATAAACTACAGTCTTTTTTCACATGTAACACCAAAATGTGTGTAATAATATATTAAAGCAACTAAATATGAAATATTATTCTGATTATGAGTCTTGCACTAGGTTTTGGCTCCCCCTAGTTGCTCCTTGTAGGTTTTAAACTGTTGTGAATCAGACAGAATGTGATAGTCCTACTTAAGCTTTGGAAAGACAACCCTGGTTATGCCATGTTCAAAAAAAAAATCTAATCTAATAAACATGCTACACTGCTCACTGAGCTATGCCCTGTAATTAACAACCATGAAACCCATCATGGACAGAGAGAACATGCAAACTCCATGTACACACACCCAAGGTGGGACTCATACCCTCAAGCCTGGAGGGGCGCGATGCCACAATGGTATCCACTACGCCATCATGCTACCACTTTCTAGTATATTTTAGGGTAATTCTGTAAATAGGCAATTAAGAGATGAAAACAGGAAGTACACTGTACGGGTTAATACAATGTGCAAAATTAACACTTAACAGCTAATAAAATTTACCAGTAATGCCAGCTATCAGCAATTTTTCCAGCTCAATACAGTTTAAAAAACGTATAATTAAACACCTGAATTTTCTTTCATAACCCCCTTTTCATTTGCTTTGCAGAAATATACTAGAATAAATTTGGATTTACTAAAACACAAGTTCTTGTGAACTACAAAACATTTTTAATTGAGCTCAATTTGGAACATTGTGCATTTCTATCAAAACTGCAAGAGAGAAATTAAACTGCATGAACATTTACATCAGAGGACATTATTGTACTTAAGTACATATTTCATGGATCTGGACTTTATTTGAGTAGTTTATTAGTAAATACTTTCTTTTGTTTGTTTATTTTTACTTTTACTCAGCTACATCCTAAAACAAATATCTGTACTTTCTACCTCACTACATTTCAGCATGGCATTGCTTAACATAACCAGAGTGGTAATATTGCCTCCTCCTGATTGTTATGCATAATTGTATGATTTGCCTTCCCTCTGAGAAATGAATAATTGTGTAGCAGATCAAATCAGGAGTGATCGCTCCAGACACTGAGGAAAGAAAACACGTTCATAGTTGGCAAAGAGAGAGGGAAAGACAGAGAGAGAGTTTTTTTTTTTTTTTACTTTTTTTTGTACTAAAGGCTACTAATAGAAGCTCAGTACTTGTGAGTACTTTCGTAGTTATCAATTTGATTAATTATTCATTGCAAATGGAGGACTTCTGCTTTTACTTGAGTAATATTTTGCATATTATCTGAGTAATATTTTACATACGTGCCTTTTTAAAATGAATAATCCATTTAATTACATTAAACATGTATGCCTGAGTCAAACCCAATTTCTATAAGAGGAAAATTGGTGCTAAACAAACCCTCCTCGTGCACTGCTGCTTCCACATGGACCACCAGGTGTCTCCCTCTTCATGTGGATATTAGAGTGTGTGGGCGGCTCTAGTGCATCTCTGTGCAGCTCGGCTGAGTCCTGTATTTGCTGGAATGTTTAGCTGCATGTACAAAAATAGCTATAATGATGACTTATGGCTGAGATTTTCTACCATTACTTTGAGTGTTAGAGTGAGATGTGTTTTTGTGAAGAATCATGAATACAAAAAGCACTGATGAGCACCCTTGTGTGTTGGAGTGTGTGTGTGTGTGTGTGTGTGTGTGTGTGTGTGTTTTGTTACTATGGGAACAATAATGGAATAGTGCATTAATATAAATCTGTCAGAGCCACTGTTATAGAAAATTAATCATCACTTTCGGATCAATCAGAACTGAAAAATTAAATAGCACCACGTGGCATAAAGATTTTTAATACACTTCATAAACGCAGGTTACACAACCTATTGGGCTCCTCAGGTGTATGTAACATTACTCAAGTGTATTTGTTTGTGTGTGTGTGTGTGTGTGGCGGGGGGGATAGCTCAGCATTAAGGCATTGGACTACAGTTTGGAAGGTCCCAGGTTCAAATCCCATGACCACCAAGTTACAACTGTTGGGCCCTTCAGTAAGGCGCTTAATTAACCCTAAACTGCTCAGAAGTACTGTATAATGAGATAAAAATGTAAATTGCTCTGTAAAAGAGTGTCTGCCAAATGCTTGTGTTTCAAGCTCTTTGTGAAGAGGGAATTCTTTAGCTTTTTAGAAGATTCCAGATTATTTTATCTATGACTGCAGCAGAAACCTCTAACAAAATACTACTGATAATAATAATAATAATAATAATAACACTCACTCACTCACTCATCTTCTATACTGCTTTATCCTGTATTCAGGGTCGCGGGGACCTGGAGCCTATCCCAGGA
>JAQQZT010000014.1:10061655-10092585 GCA_030068275.1 Clarias platycephalus
GTCGCGGGGACCTGGAGCCTATCCCAGGAGACTTCGGGCACGAGGCGGGGTACACCCTGGACAGGGTGCCAATCCATTGCAGGGCACACACATACACACACTCACACACTCATTCACACACTATGGGCAATTTGAGAACACCAATTAACCTAATCTACATGTCTTTGGACTGTGGGAGGAAACCGGAGTACCCGGACGCGACAGTGCTATAATAATAATAATAATAATAATAATAAATGGTTTTATTTTAGTTCAGCAAGTGTTTTTATGCAGGCAGCACTGTGGTCTTACACCTCCAGGGTCGAGGATTCGAATCCCACCGTGGGCCTGTGTGCATGGAGTTAGCATGTTCTCCTCGTGCTTGGTAGGTTTCTTCCAGGTACTCCAGTTTCCTCACACGTTCCAAAATTGCCTGTAGTGTGTATGTGTATATACAGTGTCCTGTGATGGATCCTAGCCCCCCCTTCCTTCACCCCCACCATATATACTGTACAGGATAAACAGAATAGAGTGAGTGTTTTTGCACTTTACCATTTTTTACTATTTCTTTTTTATTCAGTATTAACTTATCACGTTCATCACTGTATTTATGGTCGACATCAAAGTACCGTACTAAATAGTTTCACCTCAGCTTTTTCTCTGAGCCACAATAAACCAAAATGACCGACAGTTGCTTGAAATCTCAGTGCATTCGATGTAAAACGCTTTTCCACATCCCTTTTCCAGGGACATTTCACAACAATAAGTGAAGAAGTAAGAATAGACTAACCAGAAAAATCATTCATTCATTCATTCATTCATATATTCATTCATTTTGAGGAACCGATTGTTCTACTGTTCTAAGAACAGTGTCGAGAATGAAGGAGAAGTAACCCTGGATGTAACGTCAGAAAGAGTATGAAGTGTGTTTCATAAATTAATCATTGGCAGTTAGCTGTGTTATAATAAAAGTAAGCCACTTTGGGACATGCTGTTATCATCAAAATGCGACACACACGATAAATCTGTGATTAAACACGCAAACACTGTCTCTTTTCTTAAACATCATTTTGTGGATATTTTTTAATATTTTATTAATATTGGGAATTTTAAAATTGAACTTTCCCATCTATAAATACAATCATATTGACAGTGCTCTATGTAACTTATCCATCAGCATATACATCTCAGAATAACACATGATTTTAAACTGCAAGCTGAACATTGCATTTGGTAATGCAAAAAAAACAAAACAAAACTGAGTTTATTCCTCATCAAATCTGTTATCCAGTGCAGAATTTATACTCTTAGGCCAAAACAATCTGAAAGCACTATACTTGATCTGAGGGAAACTATAAGGGGTACATCTACTAAACCACGTTAGTCCACAGATTAGTCCAGAGTTGGAATACCTGATAAATACACTGAGGTGACATAAAGACTGTTTTAGAATATTGCTCATTGTACATTACAGGCCAATACACCACACCTGTATCTAAATGTTCGGACATCCCAGGGTGTTTTTGTTCTTGTCAGGAAGTCGATGGTAGAATATCCTGAAGCTCTGACTGAACATTGAGGCAGTTTCCTTGAAGGTGACGAGGCAAGCCGACACGGTCTGGCTACAACATATGGCTCGGAACGGACGATCCGGTGGGTGTGATTGATTCGAGTGTCCTCAGCAGCATAGTAGATGTCCTTTAATCGCAAGTAACCAGGCACGCTAAACCAGCACCTTAAAAAGGAAGAGCCTATGTGCAGCAGCGTTCGTCTTTGTAGGCTGCCTACTTTCTCTACACTACCTGCGTACAATTAAGGAAAACAAT
The DNA here is from genome assembly GCA_030068275.1 of Clarias platycephalus. Classification (NCBI taxonomy): domain Eukaryota; kingdom Metazoa; phylum Chordata; class Actinopteri; order Siluriformes; family Clariidae; genus Clarias; species Clarias platycephalus. The sequence goes on from JAQQZT010000014.1 coordinate 10,063,461, forward strand.
TCTAATAATAATAATAATAGTAATAATAATAATAATAATAATAATAATAGTTTTTGAATAATAAAAAAGAACGGGAGCATTATATGGATAATTATTTCCTAGTAGGTACCAGTGGCACTGAAGAAATCTTGTTCACCTAAAAAGTACAAATTCAAGTGCAACTGAATGATTATCATTACCGTATAAGTGAGTATATAATAATATGAGTTCTCCAGTCAAGAAGGCTTTAAAAGTGTGAAGGTACATGACGAGGTCTGGGTAGAAGAGCTGTGCATTTCGTTCTTGTCACCGTGTACCTCGCAATGTGTTCGTGTTTTTTTTTTTTCTGAGGAAGAAGCGAACGTGACATGTTCTAGCTGTCCTCTATGAGCTTGGCCAGGTTGTCCCTCATCTCTGTCAGCTCAAAGATCTTGCTGTCCAGGATCTCCAGCAGCGTTTTGAGGCTCTTGCGGAAATTCTCCTGCTCCAGCTGGCTCGTCTCCAGGCACTGTTCCACTTCAGCTAACTGCTCCTCCAGCTCCTTGTTCCTTGCATCTGTGGCCTAGAATGTGGGTTGGCACAAAGGTGCTGTGAGATGTGATGAAAGCTGCCACAGCTTTTTAATATCAAGCCTCATAAGACCAGTTCCAGATAAGATGCAACTAGTTGTAAATAGAGGTATGTACAAGTTAAGAATACGTTACCTCTAGTTTCTGTTCCAGCATCTCCTTCTGTGACTGTAGCTGCTTTGCCTTTTCAACTTCTTCTTTCAGGCGGTCCATTTCCTAGAAAAAAATTATTTTTTGTTATAGATTGGGTAATGTAAAATGCTATTTAAAATGTTTTATTTCAGCTTGTACCTCTTCTTTAGTCTTCAGTGTGGCCTCCAACTCCTCTATGGTTTTGTTGAGCTCTGTTTTCTGACACTTGATCGCATTGGCTTGATTACTTTGGCTCTCGAGTTCTGACACCTGCAAGCCCAAAGAAAAACACAAAATACCCTAATAAGATCACTGTCAGGTAGAGCTGGGTTTAAAACCTTGGGTTTAAACATGTCTAAAATATCTAGAAAATGGTTAATTACTGATATGAACGTAGCAAACAAATCCCATGATGTTACCTATAGTATACAGGGGGCGTTCAAGTCATACCAGGACTTGATTGTGCAGAATAACAGAACACAGTTGTGAAAGTAAAAACTACAGTTATGTTTCTATATACTGTAATCCCCTGCTACACTAATCCACTTATCCCAGTGTTTAACTAGTGCATGGATATCATCAAGGTATAATGTTTTCTCAAGATCTGACTGCCTGCTTCAGGTCTGAAATGCTGGCCTCCCAGGAACTCCTTTAATGGCCAAAACATATGGTAATGGCTTGGAGCGAATTCAGGACTAAATGGGGGGTGTAGCAATACCTTCCAGGTAAGTTCCTGTAATGTGCAAGTGGTGTTCATGTGTGTGCAGTTCCCACAGTCTCTTCCGCAGTCTCTTTCACTTGCTGGATATTAACGGGAATATTCACTACTCGATTTTACTCCTTCATTCAAAAGTCCCGGTTTGAACTTGTATGTTGAATACTATTAATCCAATAGTGTTTAAGTGACAGTGATTTCACACTGATTCTACTGTACATAAACAGATTAAAATGTGTGTAATTGTTGAAATATTCCAGTAATATCTTTTCCTTATTTATTTTAGGGAGAGATCGGTCTGGAGGTATTTCTATTGGGGTATTTGTCTACACATAACATTGGCTGTATGTGGATCTATTCAAGGAATTAAAACAATTACTGTATACATACATAAAATATTCGACATTTAACCAACCTTTTTTAGTCAGACATTATGATGAACAAACTATTCCTAATGATGTGAGTCACTTCTGTGCTACGCAGTTGTATTGTTTCATCTTGGGATGAAAAAGCTTTTCTGATCCTTACCCTTTTATGAAGCCTTTCAGCCTCCTCCTGATAAGCAGCCAGCTGTTGTTTCCACTGCTTGACGTTGGCGGTGGACTCCAGCAGTGCCGCTGTTAGTTTGGCATTGTTACTCTTCAGTGCTGCCAATTCTGCCTCCCAGTGCTTGGTGGCAGTCGGACTGTTGTGACAAAAACAGCAAACATGATAAAAGGAGAGATCAATTATACAGACATGTGTAAATGTTAGTGCCCCCTCTTTTAATTTTAAGTGTTTTTGTGTACAAACATAATAAAAAATCATCTGATCATAGCAGATGTCAGTATTTGGCAAATACAACATCAGATGAACAACATATAACTTTTTTCACCGTGCCATCTTTACTTGAAAAATTAAGCCACAAAGAAAAAACTTGGGGGTAATACTAAGCACCCCCTTACTGCTTCCACACGATTTAAATGTGTAAGTAGCAGCCAGGTGCTGCCAATCATCAGCCCTTGAGTAAATGATCATCAGCGCGTGTGAAGACATAAAAGCAAAAGTTTTGTCAGTTTGCTGATCCGGAGCATTCAGGTGTGTGTTAACACAATGGCAAGAGGTAAAGACAAAAACAATGGTTTTAGAAAAGTAATTGTTGTTGAAGATTATTGTAGAAAGGGGTATAACTCCATTTACAAACAATTTGGAGTTCTATGTTTTACAGTGAGAAAGATTGTTCACAAGTGGAAAGCCAATCGCCAATCTTGCAGGAGTGGACATCAAAGTACATTCACCCCAAGGTCAGACCGTGCAATACAAAACAAACCCATGAGTTAAATCTCAGACCCTACAGGCCTCACTGAGCATGTTAAATGTTAAAGTCCATTTTGGCACAATTAGGAGAAGACCGAACAGGTATGGTTTGGAAGAGTTGCCAGGAGAAAGTCTCTTGTGTCTAAAAAGCACGACTAATGTTCTGAAAACTGCATCTAAAGAAACCACAAGGACCCTGGGTTAATGTACTAGGAACAGATGAGACCAAAGTGGAGTTATTTTGACTTAATGTCCAGTGTTTCCCATGTTTAGCAAAAACTGAATAGCATTTAAACAGAAACACCTCATACCCTCGGTCAAGCACAGTGGTGGAGGTTTGATGATTTGGGTACCTGGGTTCCTTACAGTCATTGAGTTGACCATGAAACCTTCTGTATCCTAGGGTATTCTAAAGGCAAATATAAGGCCATCTGTCTGACAGCAAAAGCTTGGTCGAAATTGGGTCCTGCAACAGGACAATGATCCTAAGCACACCAGTAAATCTACATCAGAATGGCTGAAAAATAAAAGAATCAAGGTTTTGGAATGGCCTAGTCAAAGTCCAGACCAAAATGCTGTGGCAGAACCTTAAGAGAGCTGTGCGTAAGCTAATTCCCAAAAACCTCAATGAACTGAAGCAATGCTATGAAGAGACAATGTGAGAGACTGATAACCTAATGCAGGAAATTATTGCTTTGAGTTTTTGCTGCTAAAGGTGGATCTACAAGCTTTATTGCTTATTTTTGAAAACATGACATGTTGTTTGTTTGAGGTTGTATTGGACTAATACCAAAACTTGCTACGATGACTTTTATTTTATAGGAGAATATTTTTGCAGGGCAATAATTCAGCACTTACAAACCCTTAAGCATTAAAAAAAAAAAGTCATCATTTAAAATTAGCTTATTAGCTTAAAAACCTCTTGCTAAATATTGATTTGTCTTAATTTATTCATGTTACTTTTCTTTTCTTTATAGTCAAATCCGATAGTCACATGTCACAAGGTTTCATTAGATTTTTTTTCCTCCTTATTTTCTCCTCAATTGGGTCATTTTCCCCCCAATAGCCTTCTCATCCCTATCATACAACTGCTACGAAACAGGGAGGCTCAGGAGCACGGCCAAGTTTGGTCTCTAGATTACCAAGCATAACTGTCTGTGGTATCACTGGGATTGGAAATTTATTCTTTGCCTTATAAACTATTAGACAACACTTTAAATTTTACAGTGTAGGTTTATTCTGATTGTTTACAGGCTTTTTTAATGGCTTATAATTAAATGGTTTCAATAGAGGATCAATGCTACCAGAGGCCTTGATGATGCCAAAAACATACTATTACCTAAATGATTGACATGTAGATAATTTTTTTTAATGATATATAAATAATACTCTTACTAATTTTGGTTTGATTTGTTTTTCTATTGACAAATAAACAAACCACAAAAAAAAAAAAAAAAAAAACCATGGATGTCTCAGAGGCATGGTTACTCTCATAACAGTCAGGAACAAAAAGCCAAAGAGAGGCTATTTAAGGCCACATATAATTACAATGCTGTTCTGGGTAACTATAAAGTGCTGTTTAATTTAAACTGTCTGTCAAAGCAGCACTGTGTTTTATCCACTGGAGTGCATTGAAAGCGAGAGCAGGCCAAGCTCAGTCAAACATTTGACCCCAGCCCATCATAGGGCACCATCCACACACAAGCAAACAGTATCCTTCCAGGCATTTTTTTGGAGGTAGGATATAATCCTCTACTATACCAATGCACTCATACCAGAGTTTCATTAGTGCTTGGATATCATGATCGGACTACCTGCTTCATATCTGAAATGCTGGCCTCCCAGGAACTCCTTACTGGCTCAAACATGGCAAGGACAGGACTGTATGGAGAGACGTGGCAATAACGTCTAAGTGAGTTCTTACAATGTGCAAGTGAATAATCTTATAATGTTCATGAATAATCGTCACCAATTCCCAGGTCGGCGATTTTAAAGGATCAGGACTTCTACGCTGTGAATGTTCACTGGAACAACTGCAATGGGCTCTGAGCCAACTCAGCCAGCATCATCGTTCACAGATGTACAGTCTTCTTTAAAATTCACCATTTTCACCATTCAGATATTTTACCGCGGCTAAAAGTCTCATCAACGTAAGTCTTCTGTAAATGTCAGTCATTTTCACACCTTTGATCTCGTGATGTCTACAGGACATCACTGTTCATGTGTTCTTTAACGCTGCTGTTCAGCAAATCTAATAATTCCTTACAAAACATTGTGAACTGTATACGGTAATTGACGGTATATATTTAAATTATAATGTATATGTGTAAAATGATCACATCTCGACATCACTATGCAATAGCAAGCTAAAATCTCTCTGCTAAGTGAAACAGATTCTCATACGATTCTGCCACCAATGCAGAGTACTGTACAACCCACAGAATTTCCTCTCTCACCCCCCCACACTTTGCAGAGTGGTTACTGAATTGTCATCTCTCCCCAGCACATCTCCTCTTCCCCTGTCCCTCTCACCCACCTACACGGCAGTGCGTAACACACACCACGTCTAAACACTCCGGCGAGCGCGGTGCCTACGCTGCAGGCCCACGGATCCTGACGATAATCCACATTCATCTCCCACGACGCTGTGACCGTAGTGCTGACGTCAGCGCCACCTTCCCCTCATGCCTGCCACTCTGACTGACGGATCCTCAGCCCACATCCTGACACCTACTGAGGACACGACAAGGGGCCACACAGGCCTATAAAGCTCCTCACACGAGCGAGCGAAGCAGGCTGGGCCTCAACGAGACACTTGAGAGAGAAAGAGAGAGAGAGTGCTGTCCTCGACTGGGAGAAGATCGTTCAGATAGGCCTCACTGCTGTAAGTTGTGTATTGTTCTTTTTTATATTTTCCTCAATATTATTAGCAGACGTCTTTCAGAGGTAATATTAATTTGCAATTCATATTAATTGCTTCCACTGTCAGTTTTTGTTTAAATATAATATGGAAAAAGCTGATTGTTTTTCTGTAAGATGTCTAACACAGACGATCTCCCTCCTCAGATAAGGGCCAGGTGTAGCAGGTGTGTGTTAGGGCTAAACATTCATCTACATGTGTTGGACTTTCAAATTTTTGATGTTTTTATACATTTTGTTATTATTCCATTTTATTAAAGATTCAAAATCACGGCTAACTTAGACTAGAATAATTGCGTAATTAATTAGTTATTGGCTCGGTCATGTGACTTGGTGACTTTGCATTGAAGATATATATTATATGCCAATATTAAAACTGCCTGTTTTTATGTAATGATTACTATCTTGATTTCTCAACCCCACAAATCTAGGCCGCTGTGTGCATTAAGGCCATGCACGCGCCTTCACTTTCTACACGACTTCAGACCAAACATTTATTCAAATGACATCCTGTGGAATTGTTACATTTCTTGAAATTGTTAAAAGCATACGCTTATTATTTATACAAAGGAATTTATGAACTCATCATGTGCCTGCTTTTTTTTTTTTCACTAATTTTAAATCACACTTGTACTTATTTGTCTTTAGTCTGTGAACCTTTTAACCCTCTTGAAATAAACTTTGCATTATAAGCCCTGTGCTTCATTTCCTCACCTCCTGCATAAATAATGTCAGCACCCCTATACAGTGATATAAACCAAGCATGTTCGGCACGGCACACAAAATAACATTCGAGATAAATGTTCATCTCCACACACTGACTAAATTCCCCAAAGCAAACTAGAAACTAAATCAATAAACAATTCCACATAACAGTTTACTGCCAGTTCACTCAGCGGTGCAGCACATTACACAACACTCTTTACAGTGTATTTATTTGTACACTGTATCCATATAAATACACGGATATGGCAGCGATTTCATCGGCACTCGAAGTGTCAGTGTAACGTTTCACTATTCATCCAGCCAAATCAGTATACACTTTAACCTAAACTCTAAACATCATGCCTTCCAGACTTTTTTTTCCTTTTCTCTTTTTTCTATCTCTCTCTAGCGATATGACATAACAGGCCATCTGACTGACTCATGTGCTGCAGAAGTGACTGTGAGAAGAGTGAATTCACCACCCACACACTCCAAACACACCAGACGCACACACATAATGACTACAATTGCAGGAAGATGCAGCATAACAGCAGTGAGCTCAGTTTCTTTCTAAAATAATGAAAAGGATAATATCTGAGGCACTTACGGGGTAATTAAATTATGAGTAAAATGATTTAATTAAAAAGAAGCGGCATATTTAGAGTTTAGGAATATGGCTATCGTGCACATTGTGAACATGAGGTGTGTCTTGGTGATGCATTAGTCTGGAACACAATAGTGCCTAAAGCAAAGAGCACTGTTAAAGGGATAGATCAGTTTTTTTTTCAAATCTGTCTTTAATCATAATTGAGGCACACATAAGATCATTACCATTAGCCTTGATTGTTATAAATTTTCCTGCTCTGCACACGGAGCCAGAACGCGAGTGCAATGGAAGTAATTGGGGACAAATTCCACAACTCTTGCTCTGTGCAAAAATGCATTACAAAGTTCAGCTGAGACTCATATGAAGCTTCTGCAAAAGTTTCAGCAGCTTCTGCAACCTGCAGACGTTACAGTATACGAGTCTCAAATTAACACTGGAATGGATTTTTTCTCACGCATTTTTGAGGCAAATATTAGATGAAAAATGATATAAACATATTAATTAATAAATATTATCAGGCCTTTACAATGCGTGAAAAGTTTTTCTCGATTTCTTATCCTGAAAGAATACTTTCCATTATATAAAAAAAAGCACTATTTTCTTATTTATCCTGCTTTTTGTGTGTTTGTGCTTAAAAGGCGGCGTGTATTGTTATATAAAAATAAATAATAATAATCTCAGACACTTCCACTCCAGAAAAATGTGTCTACCTTGGAGATGAAAACTACATATCTGAGCAAAGAGCCCAGGAACTTGACTAAATCTGCTGCATATCCCGACTCTGAATATGTATAACTTTCCCAGCTTTGTATTTGGCCCTTTTACTTAGTGTATGATTTAACAATAAATGTGATATACACGTCAGAAACAAAGAAGGATGCAATATTTAATAAATACAGAAAATAAAACTCTTCTCAGAAATGTTTACAGAAATGCATAATAATCATTCTCAAATTACAATATGAAAGTGCATTCCAACAGTCACAAAGTCACAAGAAGTGTACAAAATACTGGCAAAGAGAATAAAACATATTATCCCTGCAGGAATATGAATCAAGGTGAATAATGAAACAAAGACAGGCTTAAAGAGAGTCCTTTTAGGTAGCTACAGAACATTAGAGGAATGCAATCCGTCTGCACCAGGAAAATTAATATGCATATAGAGACATTATGGAAAAAGTCCAGTACCGTCAGAAATACAGCCCTGTGTGCTGTGTGTGTTTCAGCAAAATGCGCATGTCAGCAACTATGCGGTGGCTTTTGTATCACAAGCAGCAGGAATGGCTTTATCAGAACGAGAAGACCTGACATGTTTGAAACACGTCTCTGTAAAAAAACAAAACAAAAAAAAAGAGAGATACAAAAATAATGTATTTAATACTGTAAAAAAAATAAATAACCTTCACTTGTATTATGGACCAGTGATGCATTGCTGACTCAACTGTTTGAAGAAAGATGAAGAAAAACAGATGACGCATGCCTCAAACTAATAAACAAGATCTACTTGGCATTGAGGAGGCATCATACTGGAGGCATCCCAGAAAGGGCTCGTAATTTGATTTGCCTCATGTATGAAGGGAAATACGGTACAACCTTATTTAACTGCTGCATGGCTAAAAGTCTTCATTAATCCAATTTTATTACAACCCCAGGCAGTGCAAAGCCCAGAGGATTTGTCTTAGATTTAAACTATAGAAAATGAAATATTACTCTCAAGGAATCGAGCTGATGATTAAAATGTGCTGTAATGGAGAGTGTTAAGAAACACAGAGATTTATATATATATATATATATATATATATAGATAGATAGATAGATAGATAGATAGATAGATAGATAGATAGATAGATAGATAGATAGATAGATAGATGTTCAAAGGCAGCAGCAGTGATTTGTGCAATTGAACATTTTTATTTTAAGACGATCATTTTATTTATTTATCAATTTCTTTTATTTCATTCAAGAGCCAATGCATAATAATGTAAGATTATGTAACTACATTTAGCTCTTTTAGGTAACTCTATTGGGTTGTTGAGTTGATTAAATAAAAGCATGAGTGCTAAATGCAAACCCAGATCAAGTAGGCTTTAACTGCTTTAAAAGCTCCTCTTGCAAAGTGCACACACACACACACACACACACACAAAACCTTAATTACCTGTGCGCAAGTGTCGGGGTGGTTGGCGATAGATCTGCTTGGAGCTCGGAATTTGGCGATGTATCTGAAAAGGTGGCGTCATCGCCGTTGATGCGGCAGAGGTCAGCGGAGACGGGAGGGGTCAGAGGCGAGTGGATGTCAGCAGGCGATTCCTGTAAGGAACCATAAATGCTTTAAGTCCTATGACTTCTGTTCTGACACATTGTGACCTTCAATACTGCAGGCGCAATATGACAATCATAACCAGGATCAAAATACTGCATTTACTAAAAATAGACACGACTTGGCAAAAGTAGTCTTTTTTTGTCATAACATGGTACAGAATTATGACGACGTCCTTGTATTTGCCTGCAGAAATTCCTCTCACAATCTGAGAAAAAGTGTCTACTGATAACATGCAAATCCTCGACTGGAAATTAACAGTCTAGGATTAATACGAGTCTACAATTGACTAACGAACAATACATCATTTACAGTACAGTACGGACCTCGGGTTCGGGTTCTGATAAGAAAAGCAGCATTAATCTACTGCTGTAAGGTTTTAACTGTGCAGCATGAAAAACTGTTAATTAATCCCACTAGCCCGAGTGCAAAGACCCGGGGAGTTGAGATTTAAACCTAAGTAAAGTTAATTTCAGTCTCAAAGGAATCAAGCCGAATAAAACATGCTCTAATGAAGTGTGTTAAAAAAATATATAAAAAAAACGTAGACAAGCAGAGATCTTGACAATGAAAACATCCCTACCTGAGAGGGAGAGCTCGCCAGCTCCTTCTTCTCCAGGGACTTCTCCTTGGCTAAGCGGGCCGCTTCTTTATACTCCCCAAACTTGTCGGCAAACTGTAAAGACATTTGAGATCAGACTTGAATAAACAGTGCGCATTGAAGACTCAGTTGAATTATAAATGTGCATTGAGAACGATAACAATAAGCAGTTCTGAGGAGACGTAATATATCATCAGTACTAAGGGTCATATCTACGAAGCAGTCCTATGAATATTTTGTTTGCTCGCCACTGCACTTCGGATTTAAAAAGCAGTGATCGTTAGCATAACTTTGCCTTGGTCAGTGCAGAGGGTAATCTCTTTCTGACTGTTTTCTACTCAACAATATAAAGCGATATAAAAGCAATGCAGCAAAGGTTGTGCTTTGCATGTCACATTTTTACCCCTGTTGACTGGGATTGTTTTCTAAGCCAGCACAGAATCTTCTCTGTAGATAAATAAGAAGGACGAAGCAAACTAGACTGTGACCTTACAGCTTGGTTACATCAGTTGCTATAGTGACAGGCTTGCTTCATACACACTAGAATTATCGTTGTGTGTAATAAAGTACGGTCATCGTTTCATGGTAGTCCGAATGCAAGGGTTAGAGGCAATACCGATGCCCTTCTGAGATATTGCTGGTCCAGTAGTGAATCACCCTTGTATTTGCCCAGGGAAAATGTCTCTCAAAGTGTTTAAAATGGTTTGTTTAAAAAGTGTGGACATGACTCCAAGTCCCCAACAAAAAGTCATTAAACGACTGTAAGTACCCTTACTACCTAAAATCCTTGGAAATTGCCATCAGGTTATTCTGCATCATAGGATGGATGAACGGTTCCGTCGATGTGCCGCCCGGCAATGGATATACATCCGCCGATTCTGTGGCGGTTATGTACAGGGACGGGTTGCCAGATTGACACCTGATTATATCTAAGCAATTGGGGGTGAAGGACCTTGCTCAAGCATCCAACAGTGGCGACCGGGCGGTGTCGGGGCTCGAATCTGCAGTCAAACACCTCAACTACCTGGCCACCCCTGCCCCCCTTGTACCATAGGATCATTTCCCATATTATGGTAGACTCATTGTTTATATGATAAATGCACACATACAGTATTGATGAAAAGTTAAAAAATTGGTTGTTTATATAACAACCTCAGCAGCAACCTCATTTCCCTTCTCGTCTGTTCCAACCACTCAGTATTCAGCATCACCAGTACTGTATACCAATCACCGGCCTGATCATCTGCCATCATCTGCACCTGTTTCTCACTGGTTCATGTCTAAAGTTAGATGTTTTTATGCTCGAATGAGTCATATGCCACTGTTAGGCTTAACAAACAAACAACATTCCTCTGAAACTGGACTGAAAGTGAGAGCCAAAAAAAGTCCTACATGAAGCCTGGAGAACTATTCCTCAAGACTATGTTAAAACATACAAGATAGTCTGGCTCTTTGGAGACAAAATGTGAGGGGTGAATCAAAAAGTGAATCTAAAGCCTATTCCAGAAACACCACCATCACAAGCCAGAACGTACACATTCACACACTCATTTTCAAGTAAAGGCTATTTTGAACACACCAGTTTGCTTTTCATGAGGTGGGAGGACACCAGAGAACGCAGAGGAAACCCACAGGGATGCAAGGAAAACATGCACGCAGACAGGAACCCGAGCTCAGGATCGATCCAGAGACCCTGGAGCTGTGAGACTGCAATTGTATAGGTATCAAATTTGTCTTATTGACAGTACAGCCATACAAACTCCTAAACAGAGGGGAGTAGTGATCCGGATATGTTATCTCCTATTTCATTTCAGACATCATGGCACATCTGTGTGAGTGGTTAAGTGTACATTCTGAGTCACTCAAATCCCCTGAGCAGTTTATGTATGGGAACATGACAGTCTATTGTAAAAGGTTTTTTATTTTATTATTATTAGCTTGGACAGCAGTCGGAGTAGATGACTGTCTAACCTTTTCGAAACAGAGGATATGTCATAAGACACATGGTCATGAAGTCATATTCTCAAATCCTATCATAAGACAGAGGGCCAGTTGAGCTTTTGCCATTTTGGATCGTTCCCTTTCATAACCTGGTCAGACTTTAAAGTAGTTCGCAGGCGTGATAGCGTGTGGAAAAAATAGTTTCGATTGTGCCGGCTTTATGCTAACAAAGAGTGCGAGTGTTTATTTGCATGCTTTTAAATTTCCCACCCTATTGGTGCAAATGGTCGATAAAACATCTGTAATTAGTGCTTTGGTAAATATGGCCCTTACACACAAATAGAGAAAGGTGTATGTGTGTCTTTTAAGTCATTTCAAATCAGTGCACCACTCTTTTGATATTAGATTAACATGCGATCAAGAGAACAAAGGGTTAAACCGCTAAACCAACCGACTAAGGATGTTCTGAAAAGATGTAACATTGAGCATGTTCGAGCTTGGTTCAAATAAACTGCAACTGGTCAAGTGGACATTATAAAGAATGAATCATGCCTATTTAATGCAGGCGAAGGATTAAAGGAGAAAGAGTGATCATAAAAGAACAGTGTGCATGCATGTGCGTATGAGGGTGTGAAGGCATGATGTCTGTCTTGCATAAGCCTGATAGTGAGGCCTTGCTGGTTTACCACCCCCGATGTGTGACAGTATTTAATCATAATGTGGAGGAGAGAAAGAGAGAAAAAAAAAGAGAGAGAGAGAGAGAGAGAGACTAAGCAAGAGGAACCAAGAGAGAAAAATACTGAAAGAGAAAGGGGAGAGGGAAGGACCACGCAGAAGAAGCCTCCCACGCACTGATGACTGTACAGCTGCTCATTAGGGCACAGTGTGTAGGTGTTCCCCAGCACCGAGATGCACAGAAAGAGACTGAGCGAACCAGAGCAGTGCACAATTCCACCCACCTTCGACAGATGATGCTCTGAGGAGAACCCCAAGCCGTACACCGTGTTGGCGCGGCTATCAGCCCACTGCCCAAACTTCTGCGACGTCTTCGTGAAGCTCATGTTTGGGGTGATGGTGCTGTTTATTATAGCCTGTGGACAATTACAAAAAAACAAAAAAAACAAAAAAAAAGACAGTTATTCTTCACGACCCATAAAGAACAAGCAAACGTGAAATTACTGGTGGGGAAACAAGCCTTAGTGAGGGCACAGGGAGGTTTTGAAGCTCTCGGTGAGATCTTGGTGTGCATACAGTACAGTAGATGAATAAAGCGAGGGTGTGGTGGATGGTGTCATCGTGAGAATACAGTACCATAGCTATAATTCTTGTCTACCTTTCCTGCGGCAGAACGTGGCTTGGATGCCAATCTGCGAGATAAAGAGCTCCAGTCATGTGCAGTGTTGATTTAATACGGACGGATTGATCATAAATGGGATTCAAAGGATCCCACAGAGTGTGGTCATATACTCTTAAGGAATTGATGTGCGTGTATTGATCTGGTTATTGAACACCTCTGTGTATAGAGCTCCCATGTGAAAGCTAACACCGGAGTGAACAATAGAATACTCTTCTCACTAAACATGTTAAATGATCGCAAGATTAATCCTACGTCTGTTCGCGAGAACGCTTTAAACTGGGCGACGAAAGAATAGAGACATCGCCAGCCATAAACACGTAATAGCTTCTGCTCAATCTTAAGCCGTCGCTGACTTTCTAAGACGGTGAAATGCGTGCGATGGAATGACCAGCATTACTGCAAGCAAGTGTGTTGTGAATGTGTGTGGGTGTAAATCTGAAAGGCGCTCCGATCGTGCACGGAGAGCAAAGACAGAAAGAGAAAGGAAGACAGAGAGAGAGAGAGAGAGAGAGAGAGAGAGAGACAAAGGTAAAGAGCAAACAGTAGAGAGATAAAAATGAGAGTTCATGAAAAGCAGAACCGCACTTAATTAACAGCACATACAGTATAAAGCAGGAAGGTTTTTTTCTTTCTTTTTTCTCAGTCAAGCTTTCTCCATGTATCCTGATCAGAAAGTGAGAAGCAATGTTTATGCATGTATTTGGTATAAAAGGCTCGAGATCTTCTTCCTCCCACACACACACACACACACACATCTGAAAACATGGTAGTCAGAGATTCATTCCATACAACTGCATTACATGATTTCATAGAAGATAACTGACCGTGGGCTTGAGCTTTGCTTGTGTAACAAATGTTATACAATCTAAGCAGTAGGAAGTGGGAGCGTTCGCTCCTCCGTCTCCTTTTTCTCCTAGCTCGCATGGAGGAGTTTTCTCACATGGAGGAGTAATGACTCCTACTGACTCTCCCTGCTTGCACCTTACAGCTTAAAGCATAAATGAAAGCCTTTAATCTTCACTCACTTACCATAAGAGCAGTCACTGATTTTCATTATTATTTTTTTTATAATACAGTACATAACTATAACATGCATATATTAATTGATCTTAAAATCAGACAGAAATCAGGTCTATTGGGTTGGCTTTTCCAGTTGGTAGCGCGGAGACTTAGGTCTTAGCACCAGTTGGATGGATGGATGGATGGATGAATTTTTTCAGTTTGATGTTGGTCCATTTTTCATTTTCTTTTAATCCCATTCTGCTTAAATAAATCACATCATCATGCTTCTCATCTTATAGATCGCTAACCAGTTAAGCCATGTTGTACATCTGCATTGTGTTTTAAAACTGTACGTCCAACATTGTTGGAAAATGGTGAGTTTAAAAAGGTGACGCATGTGTGCTTTTATTTTTTGTAATGGCTCACCGCAAAAGCAAAGCGTTATACCTTATGTCGGAGATTATTATTGAATTATTTTCTTTTATTGATCTCCATTATAACAGCATTAGCCATTTTCAATTGTTACCGTAGCATACAACCACTAACTTCTCACAAAAAAGAACAAGAATAAACCAACATATTGGCACATAAATCACTAAACAGAGTACAGTACAAATAATTCAATAAAGCATATTTAATGTTTTCAAGAAGGAGTTTTCCTTTAAGTAGTTATTTCTCATTTTCCAATATTGGAGTAGAACACTACAAGGCAATTCTGGTTAATTACGCTTTCCCTGAGGTTCAGTGCTATCCATCCACCGTAAGGCTAAAACTGAGTAGTTTATCCCTACAAATTGTTCTCTCGTTTAAAAGGTGAATTCTACAGAGTCAGATCTTTATACATACCTTCATTCATAAAGCACATACATATTTATGGGCAGAATGATAGGTTTGAGTAAACACAATTACTTTTACTTATTAATTACAAGGACATGTGTCATAATGATTGTTTAAGATATACACAAGGCACACACGATACATATAATAATATAATTAGCTGAAGTATTACTTCAAGGCTTTGTTTTAGCTCTAGATGTACGTACAGTATGGTACATCCAGGATCACGAACACGTTTATAAACCAGCATTAATGTTCTCGGGTGACAAGCAGTACTGTCAAACATATAACTGAATGAGATCAGAATTTATGTTGACAGCTCATCAACTCTTAATTTACTGCTGACGGCCAAAACTAATGTTGGCTAATCAATCAAGTAAACACCAGCCAATCTAAATCAAGGCGTTCTAGTGAAAGTACCACGGTGTCCCAGCTAATCACTCAAACACTGGTCTGAACACAGGGACAAAGTGTAAACCAATAAAGGAAGTATGTCTCATCTCGGGAGATTGACAGTTTGAGCATTTTAATGTCCATAGATGGAACTCGAAGATTTTACTGTTTCTTTTTATTTCATGATCAGCGTTGTGGGAGCTCTGATCAAAATTCACACCTGCTGTGTAATCAGGCTTCAGGCTTAAAATTGCATGTTATTTGGGAAGTGCATTGACACATTCAAATCTTCTATGCGTTTATATATAAATAAACATTCATTTTTAAAAAAGGTTTTATATTGGCTTAAGACCAAATCACATCAAATAGTTGTAGTGGGAATAAGTTCACAGCAAAATCTTCAATGTTGAATTAACAGAGTGGGAATTATGCTGTCGTTGGATATGGATCATAGAGGGGTCTTTTCTAAAATCAGCATGTGTGTAAGCATGACATGTCCATCTCATGTGCTTTTCCTATAGTTATTTTTTGCACTTTCACCTTTTGATATGGTATCAGTCATATCTCTGCCCTGTCTTTGGGCCCTGATTTGTGCGCATATTTCTAATTCATTGGCCTATTTATATCTTCTTGCTTCCTTCTCCCTTCCCCTCTTGCAAAGACTTGTGGACTTATGTGTGACTTGTAGCTTTTTTGTGCTTTACTGAACCTTGTTTTATGTTCTTGTCGCCTGGCCTGTTTTTTTTTGCGACTGATTATGGGTCATTGTTCCTTGACAGCACTTTTCTATTTAATGATCCCAGCTATGAATACTCACTACACTCCTCCTTGAGGGTTGGTGGGTTTGAATCTTGCTCTGGTTTGAGTGAGTGGAGTTTACATGTTCATCCTGGAACTTTTATAAATGTGTGCTTGTGCCCTACAATGAGTTGGCACATCTTGACCCAACATAGGATAAACTGCATGGAAGATTTTGAAGTATTGATGATGTGTTCTTATTTTCATTTGATAATTTTCAATATGTTTTTTTCTGCTTAAAATTGCATTCTGTTTATTTATTTTGACCTAACATAAAAATTGAGGTTAATAGGTTTGTGTTGGGTACATTAATAAATTTCATGTTCATGTATTAAAGGGTTAGCACTATCGCCTTGCACCTCCAAGGTCCGGGTTCGATTCCCGGCCAGGTTCGATGTGAGTGAGTGTATGTATGTGTGCCATGCGATGGATTGGGACCCTGTCCAGGGTGTACCACACCTCGTGCCCTAAGTCTCCTGGGACAGGCTCCAGGTCCCCGCGACCCTGAATACAGGATAAAGCAGTATAGATGATGAGTGAATGAGTGAGTGAGAGTGTATTAAAGGTTTCGCGTGCAAGTTGTAGACTGAGTGAATTTGGATTGACAGTTTTGGATTGCTGAATATATGCACTTGCATTCAAAATAAGCAGCAATATACAAATGGGTAAATGGCAAAATTGTCACTTAATTTGTTTAATCAAAATGTAATTCGAAGACAATAATGTGTATAATATATAACAATAATAGTGTCCAATAAAGCTCGATCTTTAAAAGAACGAAATGCATGCCCTACACCATTGCTGATCTCCTGACACTGTTCAATAGGTCCAGGTCAGTTCAGTGTGGCTCAAAGCTTAAAAGCATTCAATAGTAGTGTTTCTATCTGCTCTGCTGGAATTTACAGAGGTCAGGGTGGACTCCATAAATTCTGAGTAAGATGAGTAGAGAGGCATATTACAGCTTAGATATCAAGCAAGGCATTAAATAAACCAATGGATTAGTCTTGTTAATGTGCCATCATCCATAACTGAACTATCATCTCCACGGTGTGGCCCTACGACCGTGCTCTTATTACATCTGACCTCATTTCACTGCCCCAGTCTCACCTTGCTTCTCATAAAGACCTCTAATACGAAATATGTTTACTGCAATACTTCAGATGCTGTACAAGAGCAACATCCAGAGGCACTTTTACAACTTAACACGTTGTACCAAGAGCAGCTAACGCCGTCACAGTCACAGTGAATGTGCTGAAATCAATTTTGATGACATTTGCATGAAAAGAAGCAGTAGTTATAGTTTTGGACATAAAGGCAATAGGCTCCACCGGGTAGTTAAAACCACTTCAGCATGCTGGATCACTTCACATGTTATTTCTGTCTCTGAAGCTCTGGAACTGTGGTACAGAGAACTCCAATACAGAAACACACACACACATTGGTGAGTGAGCTATTTCTGAGGTCTCTCTGCAAGAAGGGGTAAGATACTAGGATTGAGTTGCCTGATTTGTCAGCGACCTGAAATGCAATGTTTCATCTCACCTAAGAAGTTTACGTGAGCAGACATGTAGTGCATGAGGAAAATGTATGCATTTTTTCCCATGGCGGCGAATATGGATGCCTTACATTGCAGTAGTGTCTCAGATTCTGCCTGCCGCTCTCTGAAAGTAGGGAGTGTGATTCCAATACTAATCATGGTCGCTGCCCTTAAGGGCTTATGATGCAGGATTGGTGCACCAAAATAGGCTCCATATGCAATCAATGTAGTGACTTTGGTATTATATTGACACTCTGGAGCTGCAGCTAGCAAATCACACACGTAATGTAAAACGTGAACTGTGCAAGCATGTAAGTAAATGAATAGTGGCAGGGATAGTGACATGTTTTATTAAGGCTTAAATATCGATCAAACGTTAATAAGGCGACCAAAACAATAATAATAAGGTACCAAAACAATCCTGACAAATAATAAAGTAATATGTAAATATACAGTACGAGCGACTCCAAAGCCTGCACATGCGAAACAGAGGTTGGTTCACCTTTGACCCGTCCAGGCTGATGATCCGGTACACATTCCTGGTGCTGTCATAGAAGTAGGAGACAGTGACGGCATGCTTGCTGGTGGGCATCCAGTTCTTCTTGGTACTGGGGTCGATCTGGAAGACATGCGCCCGTGTGCTGTAGATAGGCTGCTCCCTGAAGGGGACAAAAAAGAAATGGTGAACCTCTTTGTGCCGCAGTACTGTGGTCTGACCAAGGCCGCTGTGCGAACTTGCATGGCCTGGGAGTCGGAGGACCATCTCCCTGGCCTCCATCTTGCTTTGAGCAGGAACCAGAGAGACTCATGCGGTCCCGCCCACCTAGCTAGATACATCGGTGTCCTGCTTTACGGAGCATTAGACAAGCAGATACAAGTCGCTCAGCTGAGATGGAAATGCCAGCTGTTTGGCAGGGGTCGGGTAGGGCAGAGTGGGGGGTGGGGACTAAATATAGTATGGAAGAAGGTAATCTGTCACGGTCCCATGATCTACTCTGTTACTCCTGTGCTAGTGCTTGCTCTAAAATCAAAGTGACTTTAAGTGATTTGATTGAAATTTTAACGAAAGATGATTCCAATTTTTCATTAATATAATGAGGGTTGTGCTGTTTAAAGGTTCTTAATAGTAAATTCCTTCAGTGAATAACTAGAAGACCTGTTATTATATTTCGTTTTATAAGTTATGGTAATGGCGGTATGATGGCTCACTGTCGCCTTGCACCATCCGGGTATGATTCCCGCCTCGAGTGTGTGTGTGTGGAGTTTGCATGTTCTGTGCGACTGTGTGTAAGTATGTGCCCTGATTGCCACAGATTGGCACCCAGTCCAGGGTGTACACTGCCTGATGCCCTAGGTCTGCTGGGATAGGGTCCATGCATCTGTTGTCAGTCCTGTGCCTTTTGTGTATTATTACTTATTTCAAATACTTCATATTTTCTTCATACAAACATCACCTTCTGCTGAGACAGATAATTCTAAACAGAGCCCCTAAATATTTGCACCTCCCACGGTCTCTATAGGTCCAATTCTCACCTTCTCGTTAATGAATGAACTCACCTTGTTAAGAACTGCTGCTGTAATTGTAAAGGCACTTGTACAGTAGCATTCATTCACAACACTAAACAGCATTTGATGCATAATCCCACCTTCCGATGAATTCCAGAAGACGATGGGATCCCTTTTGAGTCTGGATTCTTTCAAGATTTCTTCCTTACATCGACTCAGGAGGAGGTTTTGCTGGCCACTATCACATCTGACTTGCTCATTCTCATTAGGCATCTAAATACACATCTGGATTTCTGAAAAAGCTGCTTTGTGTCTACAACAAGATTGTATGTTTACTCAATACAGATTATCAGTAGTTTAAAGACTAACTGTTAAGAAGTTTGCTCTTGGGTGGCTGGAATGAAAGACTGCAGGTACACTGGTCTATATTGAAAGTCTGTGTTTATGGTAACGATTTAGAGGAGGATGAGTTCCATTTTGAGTTTGGTTCCTCAACAGTTTTCTCCTCATGTGGTCTCAGGGAGTTTTTTCTTGCTCACTAGAGACCTAGCTCTACATCTGGATTTTAGTAAAGCTGTTTTGTGGCAACGTCTACCGTTAAAAGTGCAATACAAATAAAAGAGATGGGATTCTTTCACTCTGGGTAGAATTGGCCTTTTTTCCATTGCTTCAGCTTCTATAGTTTTCCTGTATCATCATCATCATCATCAGACTGGACTTACATGTGACCTAATTGCAGAGATAACCCCTTCCCCCAGAAATGTTAATATTTTACAGTATTTATCTCTACATACAGTAACACCATAATCAAATCTCAGAATCAAGTAAAGTAAAATTAGAGAAACCGACCGAAATCAAGGACTGGGGCCTTTGTGAGATAGAGCTGGTTCAACTCATTTATGAGGTGTTTAATTACCATTAGGGTACTTGTAATCAACTGCCATTGGGCTGATGTTTCGATATCTGTATGCACGGAATGGAGGAAGAGAAACGATAGCTAGGGGTGTTGTGAGAAAAAAAGGGGAGCAAAAGGGAAAGAAAGGGTGCAGTGGGAACATTAAGCTTATGCTGCACTCAGACGCTGAAAAATCTTTGAACATCAAAGGCACGTTGCATAATTACTGTTAAAATTCACGAGCAATCACAGTGATAGTCCTGGCTGTGGGGGAAAAAAGAGTCGTTTAGCTTTAGATGTATACACTGTATTTTTCTGCATGGACTTAAATACTGAATGCTGTATATACTGTATTTATTCAACATTGGACTTTTTTTAGTATGTCTGTTTCATCATCCTCTACATCTAAGCACAGCTCTCTATTCAAAGCAAGTGCGCACACTGTGTCACCTTTCTATGCGGAATATCAGAGCAGTTAACGTGAATTGTATGCTGTGTGGGAGGCTTTAGGGCTTCATCATGAGAGGCTTACGTCAGGCATATCTAGCTTAACTGTTCTCATAGTCAAGTTTTTCTGTTCTTTGTAAAGCAACTAAGCGAATTAATTAGTATTTTGATTTTGTACAGACACTAATGGAGTCACGCCGACATCTAAATTCCAAGCAGTCTTTGATGTGAGAGGTGAAACACTAATCTGCATTCACCCCAGAGGAGTGATAGTAGTAACTCTGATGTGATAAAAACCATTTCACACTACTTGCCTCCTACAACCAGTCAGCACCCAAGGATAAAAGTGTTCACCCTTGTCTAATAGCGCTCCCATATATCATTTCAAACGACTTTGTACTCTAAGGGAACAGCCATGAATCAATCCTTTTTTTTTCTGTAGTGGTCGAAGTGACGTAACTGTCACACATATGGTTGGGTTTCAGGCTGGTTTCTGTCTCAAATCGTCAAAGTTAATCTGCTTCATCTAGTGGCCTAGAATGCAGAATAGCAAATCAGTTCGAGAAATTGATCTAAACAAATGTAAAGAGTGAAGGAAATTGGAAGAGGCAAATATTTTCCCAGGCATGTTTGTAACACATCTTTACTCATTGTAGTGGAAAAGAGCTGAAAGAGCAAAGCTTGTACAGCATAATGTACCAACCCCTGTCCTCTTACAATATTTTACTTCAGTAGGGCAAACAGCCTGGATTTGCCTAATTTAATACTTGGATAGGATTTAATAGACTTAAATAGAGAATAGTCTTTTTAAGACAGAACCGAAGGCTGAAGGCTCCTTCTGGGGGTTTGCAAGGTCATGGGTCTACAATTACTCATTTTTTCAATTATTAACGTTCATAACCCGTGTATCCCGGGAACACTGAACACACCATGGATGGGATGTCAGTACATCATAGGGCACCATGCATCCACGTTGATTTACATTTATGGAATTTGGCAGATGCCCTTATCCGGATCGAATTACATTTACCTCAATTACACAACTGAGCAGTTGAGAGTAAAGTGCCAGCTTGGTGGTATTGGCGTTGGAACCTGTGACCCTCAGTAGTTCAATATCTTAACCACTGAGCTACCACTCCACCATTCACACACTCAGTCACACCTAGGGCAATTTAACATAGAGTGGAGAAAACCAGAAACCCCAGAGAAAACCCACAGAGAAACTGAAAGTACACACAAAACTATACACTGATCGACATGGGGACAATGGAGCTGTGACGTGGCTGCACAACCCGCTGCACCATTGTGCTGCCTCAGAACTACAATTATCACAATTTAATTAAGTAATAAGAGCAGTGCACTTTTACACAAAGTGCTGCTTAAAAAGGGGAAAGTGGTTTTCCATGACAACAAAGAACGCTTAATACGCAAGCAATTCCTCAGCAAATAAAAATAATCAGTCCATTTCATTTCATTTTATGATATACATTAACCATGTCTCAGTATTGGCTATAGTCATAATCGCCGGTGTGCTTATGTATAGCCATTTCATTTCATCAATAATAGCAGTCCTTTTGTAAATTCAAATACTAGAAAATGTCAAGTTAAAGCCTCCATTTTTCCAACCAGCAACCAATGACAGCACGTTCCAGCCAAAACGCAAATGACACACATTGCATTATCTAATTGCTTTGCCCTTCTTTATCCAGGAAAAGAGCGGACAGCCAATTATGTGCATGGTGAATGTGCTTAAAGCCTACCTTCTCTATCGATCGCAAATCTATAGCCATCCATAAAGATGAAATGCTGAGCTGTTCTCTGTACATTTTACGATCGAATCTCCCAGAACTCACTGCCAGTGCCGGAATGCAAGCCGGCTTGCCTACTTACTGCAGGAACCGACAATAACCTAGGCATTAGAATGTAATGGCCATGCATGGATGATATGGACAGACGATTAATGGTTTGCTATAATAGGGAGAAATAGATAAAGGCTACACAGTGAAGGGTTGATACCCACACCTGCACATTACATCAGAGAGGTCCAGTGCTTTGAAAGACGAGAAGAGAAGTTGGGGCTTAATGTCCATTTAGGAAAGCAGGTTGATCAGTTAAATGATTGGGTTTGAATAGAAATGAAGATGCACAATCAAAGGAAAAAGAAAGAAAGAAATGAAGCCTGTGCATTCTGTAAGCTGGGTAGGGGTGTCTGTCATTTCTCCTTCTGGATGCTGCCATCTGGTCTATAAGTTCCAGGCATGTATGGGTGGAGATCCATAAACCAGAGCATTTGTGTCAAAATCAAGATTTTCTGAATGATGTCTAAGGCATGACTCCTGATTAATGCGAGTCGCAGTAATTCACTTACCCCATGGTGGATATGATGCTTCCTTTCCTCGGCGCGGAATGATCCTGAGACAGAATGCAGATTTAAACCGATTTCCTCTCGTGTTTCGTCTGAGTGGCCTCCTCGTGTCGATCTGAAATGAACCGTGTCCGTAACGTGTCCATCAGTGCCGGAGCCGTGGCTCCTCCGCGCGCGCTGCCATTCCACACGGCGGCATTTTCTCACACGCGCGCGCACGCACGCGCACACACACGCACGCATGCAGCGGTGCTGGCCGACGCTGTGTGGGCTGTGGGTTAAATCCCACCGTCACTTCTTTCCCACTGAGCCCGTCTGCCTACCTGAGGAAGAGGCCCACGGATCTGATCGGTTATATCATGATCTATCCACGCAGAGCGTTCCTCTACAGCGCATGTGGTGCGCAGAGATACACACACCGCCGGACACACACACACACACACACACACCGCTGTCACTACGAGCTGGATGAATGGAGACAGAGGATGAAGATGAAGAGGAATCTGCTGCCAATCGCCAAGCAGAATCTAAGCTGCAGAGTACAGCCCTGCCAGCATCATCCACACACACACACACACACACACACACACACACACACACCAATAATAATAATCATCATTAGCCTCAGCATTATTACTTTTTTTAAATGTTCTGGTAGTTTTAATTCCATTACTGTATACATTTACCAATGGTCTCATTTAATATTTGCACACACACACACACACACACACACACACACACACACACACTGAGTACGGGCAATTTGGGAATTCCACTTAACCTGCATGTCTTTGGACTATGGGAAGAAACCAGAGTACCCGGAGAAAAGCGCTGGAAGAACATGCAAACTCATGCACACAGACCCAGAGTTGGAAATTGAACCTGGACCCTGGAGGTGCGAGGCCACGGTGCTAACCTCTACTCCATCGTGTCGCCACACTATCATTATTATTACTACTTTCATTTTTATTTGAACTTCAAATTCTGGTAGTTTTAATAACACTACTGTTTAAGATGTACCAGTGTTCTCATTTATCATTTGCACACATCCTTCTACACACTGTATCTCTGACTAAATATTAATGAACTTAATTAGTCTTTTTTTTTTTCCGCTTCTTGCTTTTTTAAGAACATATGTGTTGTCCCTGGTCTTTTATTAAACGTGTTGTCTTTGTATGTACTGCCCTTTATAGTTGAGTTCATTGTTGATCCTTGATCTGTACACCACCCAATTACCACTAACACTCTTGTGTGACAATAATAGGCACTGGTGGCTCAGTGGTAGGTGTTTCACCTGCCATGCAGTAAGCCTGTGTACGATTTCCACCCAGTGCCCAAACCCCAGCCACTGGATGCAGTGCCAGTCCCAAGCCAGGATAAAATGTGTCAGGAAGGGCATCCAGCATAAAACCTGTGCCAAGCTTGTATGTGCGGACTGGGTGGTCCACTGTGGCGACCCCTTGCCGGGAGCAGCCGAAAGGCCGACAACTCTTGTGTGACGATACACGCAACAACAACAGTGAATAATATTATTATTCATTCATTCATCTATATTTCTTTACCCTGGAGCCTATCCCAGGGCACAAGGCAGGGTACACCCTGGAGGGGTGCCAATCCATCACAGGACACACACACGCACACACTATGGCCAATTTGAGAATGCTAATTAGCCTGTCATTGGACTGTAGGAGGAAACTGGAGCACCCAGGGCAAACCCACCAAGCACGAGAACATGCAAATTCCACACACACACACACACACACACACACACACACACAGAGGTGGGAATCGAACCCAGAACCTGAGGGTGCGAGGCTACAGTGCTAACCACTACACCATCATGCTGCCACATTATTATTATATATTATTATTTAAACACGCTCTTCAGTTTCTGGTAGTTTTAATACCATTAGGCCTACTATTTATATTTTTTCTTCTTTTTGCCTTTTTTTTTTTTTTTTTAAAGAACATTTGTGTTGTCCCTGGTGTTTTATTGTTTAGTTTATTGTTTAGAATTGATCCTTGATATGTACCCAACCATAAACCAGCAACATAATACTACTACTACTACTACTACTACTACTAATAATGCTATTCTTGTTAGCATTAGTGTTAATATTCCAGTTTATTTATTTTTTTAACAGCAGACACAAGCGCTAACACACGGAGCGGAAGTTAAAAAGAACCCGGAAGTAGAAAAAGGACAACACCACCCATGTATGCTGCCTGTTTTTTTTCTCCTGAGTGTAGTTTAGCTCAGTGGCTAAGTCACACCATCTGCCCTGTCTGACTGTAAGTCCCTGTGTTATTATCTACAGATTATAAAACATTTGCTTACTGAAAGATTGAAATCTCAGCTACAATTTACATTATATTAATTTCCGGTGGTTCCATTACACAGCTAGCCAGCCAGCAGGAGTGACTGTGTGGTGTTAGCGAGTTAGCATGAATCTCTTACAGTGTGTTTGTTTTTAGGGTTGTAAAAGCGTAACGAATACAACAATAACCTTATTCCAATGTTAGTTTACCGACTGTTATATAAAACGTCTGAATTGTTAATAAATTATTAACGTATTTAGTGAGAAGTAATTTATCTTAAAACATTTGCCTTGTTTTTCACTCTTTTTCCTCTTCAAGAATCAGATGTTTGCTCTCTTTTCCAAACAACATGTTTTCGAGGTCTCCAGTCTTCCCAAACAATCACGGGCAAGTTAATGGTTTATTCCTCCAGCACATTGTACCCCAAACCTACCCCAAACCACAGCAACGACCTGAAACCCATCTGAATCTAAATAACACCAAGTGAGTCTCTTGCTTTCTTGTTTGACTTCATGTTTTATTTAGAAGCAAACAACATGCATACAATTTATTCCTTACTAGCGTTAATACCCATAGTTGACAGGAAAAGAGTTTGTAGAAACAGTTAAAAAGCTAAAAATAAGATCAGCTTTAATGTAATCAGTGATATTATTTCAGGTTGAAGCACACATACATGTCTGCCTGTCTTTCTGAACGGCATAACTCTCTGCCTAACTTACTAGTCCGTCCAAAGAAACAAAGTCTTGTAAGGTTAAGTATCTTACACCTTGCGCTCTAAACTGTACTTCTTTTGTCGTCAGCCAAATAAACTCCCTGTTCGGTAATCAGAGAGTGAATCACAGATGAGAAATCAAATATAAAGTAGATCGGATAAAGATTCAATTTTGTCTTAAAACGACTCTGGCGCATTAAAGTTCGCTTATACCACTTCAGCACTGTTATTCGAGTGGTGAAAATATTAAGTAATCCCAGTAAAAATGTTCAGTTTAGTTAATATTCAGTTCTAATTCATATTTATATAACATGATTTAAATATATTATATAATATTTATATTAATATTTATTGGTGCAGTTGTTTGTTTACATTGAGCAAGTAACTTATTTTAAAGTATCTACTGTTCATAACTTCACTTCTACTCAACACTTTGATTTAATTTATGGCACAGGTTAAACTTCAGGCAGATATCTAAGTAATTAAATTTAATTAAATTCTGTTCAGCCAGTTTTGCACGATGCTGTGATAAAATCTGGCTGGACAGACATACAGATAGATAGACAGAACATTTTCTGAGACTGGTTTCAATGTATGAAATGTAAAGATGTCTCTAAAAGAGTGAGTTCTGAACAATGTACAGACAAAACTACTTTTTAATTTTTTTTTATTTATATAGAAGATTTCACTGATGTGTTTAGTTTAAAATCTTTTTTCCTTCTCCCTCAGCTTACATGGCCAACCTTTGAATATATTCCCTCATATCCCAAAATACCGGTGGAAAGCTGCGCCGGAAATTTCTAATACCAATTCAAACGGATCCAGGAAGTAAGCCTTGCTTTTCAGTGCTATCCTAATGTAGTGTGTTTTTGCAGAGTATCTCTGTCAGCCTTTAATGACCTTCAAATGCAATTCATTTAGGAGGAAAAGTGATGGGAATAGTCAGCATGACCAGAAGAGACAGCGCTTCAGTTCCTCCCATCCATATGGACAACCGGTTAAAATGGGTTCATTTAGCCCCGCGCCTCAGGACCAGCGTGGGAAACCCAGTGGGTTTCTGAAGGAGGCACGCTCTCCTATTCACTCTCCTGTGCATCCTTCGGTCACGTCTAAACCACACTGCAGCATGCCATTACCCAGACAGGAGGCAATTCCTACCCAGACAAATCAGAATTCCTTGCCATCGTATGTCATCAAAGATAAGGTAAACTATGATTCATGATCATTATTTATCTTTAAGCGGTATTACACCACTGAGTAGTGATGTGTATGAACTGTGTTTCAGCTGAGCCAGCAGATCCTGGATCTGTTCCACGCTTGTGAGCAGCAGAGTGCGGACTTGGAGAAGAAAGAGCTCTGTCGTGCGCAGTTGCAGATAGACATTCAGCGACTCTTCCCATGTATGTCTGTTCCTAATCTCCATCCACAGGTGCACGGTAAAGACCGATCAACTGTATTTAATGTGACGCTGTCTCTCGTACAGGTGCGAGGATCTTCCTGGCAGGTTCGTCTCTGAATGGTTTCGGCAGTCGGACCAGCGATGCTGATTTATGTCTTGTTATTCAAGAGGGTCCAGTAAGTAAATGAGTGCTATCATAGCTTGAAATGTATTCAATTCTTAATTATTAATGTCGCTTATGCTTTTGAACTTGTAGATAAATCAGAAAACTGATGCAGTGTACATACTCAGTCTTGTGCAAAGACTGTTATACAAACTGTGTAAGTAAATTTTCCAGACATTTATAAATCTGAGCTGTAAAACGAGCGGAGATAAAATTCAAAATGTTCTTTGGTCCCCAGCTTACATAGAGAGACCTCAGCTCATCCGTGCAAAAGTGCCAATATTGAAGTTCAAGGACCGAGTCAGGTAGGAAATCTGACGTTGGAATAGTTTCAAGCATCAATTCAGCCATTCATTCATTAATTTCTTTTGAGATATTTTCGGAATTACATGCACTCCAGCACTCCTGACCTGTGTTTAAAAAAAAAAACGCTGCACTGATGGGTCTGAAAAAGCTTATGTGCGTGGAAGTACATTTCAGAAGCCAGTAATTACACAACCAAGTTATGTGCTACACCTACATTGTGCTTGCACACACTAACTGCAGTTACATGAACAATGTTCCTTCAGTTCCATTGAAATGTACATTTATGGCATTCAGCAGACGCCCTTATCCAAAGTGACATTCACTCTGGATAGCCTGGTGGTGCTAAACTTGGGATTTCATAGTCCAACACCATAAACCCCAGACCCAGAAATAATTCTGATTAGAGATTCCAAATTACATAGATGCTAATTTGTTAAGAGGTATGTTTACATGCTCAAAGCATTTAATCAGAACAACATTATGGTTCTGCCCGCTGTGAAGAAGAAAAATAAAAAAAAAAGAGGGGTTTTGTTCCCAAAATAAGAGAGAGATGTTGGAACAATTGCCTTTTTTTTTTTTTAAGTCAATTATTCTACTTTTTATTTTGGTGCTGGAAAAATGTGTCTCGAATGTCCTTATACGAGGACATGACATTTTCTCCCAACTACATTGTCTATATATATATATCCTTGTTACCCTCCTTGTATGAGAACTGTTAAAATTCTTTTGCCAAACTTCTTCTTGGTTGAAGACATTGATTAAATGTATTGTAGTTAGCTTTGAAACAGTAGGCGACAGCATCATCAGTTTTTATGTCCTCACTGAATGCAACAGTAGGTATTGTCATTTACGGCGGAAACGGGAATGTCTGGCCGGGCTCATAGCTACTGAAACACCAGATCGGACCATCCGGCAAAATGTATGGTTTTTAGCACTGTCTAGGCAGGATTTTGTCAATGTGATCTGGCAACCCTGTTTGCGAGAATGAGAAGATGAGCAAGATGGTTCCACACGTTGTCATGAGACCAGGATTTGCGTTTTTAGCCAGACTGTTGTGATAGATATATTTACATGATGGGCAATTTATTTAGATGGGCCTATAATTTTGATTATTAGTAGAATATTGTGGGGTCCATGTGCATGCAACTAATCAGGTGAACCTTGTAGTTCTGTAATGGACGATTCTTGTTATGGCACTGCTATACAGTTGGTACCCCCATAGTCGGTACTAGAGATGTTCCGATACCATTTTTTCCCTCCCGATACCGATTCCGATACTTGGGCTCAGGGTATCGGCCGATACCG
>JAQQZT010000014.1:10092685-10113551 GCA_030068275.1 Clarias platycephalus
CGTCGCAAAGTCCAGCTTCCCAACAGTCAGACCCCGAGCTACACTCCCCGCTGTGTTTTATAGCGCCGGGAGAAATCTGGGATCATTAGCGGTGATAGCTCACCAGCCGTTGCCTGATTCCGCGGCCCTGCTCCTTCACATACCTAAAGGGGGGGAGGCTGCCTAACTAGTGAGTGAGGAGCGATATCAATTTGAGCGCACGCCGTGACACTATGTAAGTAAGCAAAGCTAGCGGGCATAACTAGGCTATGTTTAGGAAAATGGTATCGGATCGGTACGTGGACTCAAACACTCGCCGATTCCGATGCCAGCTTTTTTTGTGGAATCGGCAGCATTTCCGATACTGGTATCGGAATAGGAACAACCCTAGTCGGTACCCCCATTTCTCTCTACACAGGCTTCTTCTGTCCCTTGTTATTAGACCATAAGACTGGACTACTGCAACTCACACCTGGCAGGTCTGCCTCTGTCCACCATTCGTCCTCTGCAGCTGATCCAGAATGCAGCTGCACGCCTCGTGTTCAACCATCCCAAGTTCTCCCACACCACCCCACTTCTCCGCTCTCTGCACTGGCTTCCTGTAGCTGCCTACATCAATTTCAAAACCCTGATGCTTGCCTACAAAGCTAAAAACGGCCCAGCACCCACCTACCTCTCAGCTTTAATCATACCTCACACCACACCACGTTCCCTCTGATCCTCCAGCGATGCTCGGCTGGTCCCACCATCTCTCAGAGATCGAGGAAGACATGCATACAGATTGTTTTCTGTTCTGGCATTTAGGTGGTGGAATGAACTTCCTCAAGATGCCAGCCGAGTCATTGGCAATCTTTTTAAAGGTTTCTTTAATATCTGTTTCTTTAATATTTGGGTTAATCTGCACCCTTCACCCCCACCCCCATTAAAAAACAAATCAAAAAACTTTCCTAACAGTGTTTGATCGATGGTGCATAGTTAGTAATCTAGAACGCAGTGACGGAAATTTAAGCATTTTTAAATTGTATTTTATTTTTTGGATTTTTTCCAGATTTTCTCCCTAATTTAGTCGTGCCCAATTCCTCCCCGTCACTAGGGGGCTCCCACATTAAGCTACTACTACCACTCAGTTGGGAGGGCCGAAGACTATCACGTGTTTCCTCCGAACCACGTGACGCCAGCCGACCGCATCTTTTCGAACTGCTCGCTCACGCACTGTTGGGGGCGGCGTAACACACTCGGAGGACAGCGCTATCCGGTCCTTCCGCTTGCGTGAGCTCACAGACGCCCCTGATTGGCTGTAGAGCCGTGATTAATGTGGGAGCACTATGTACCTCTCATCCCGCCCCTCTGAGAGAGCTCGGCCAATAAGCTCTCTCTAGACCTCCGGAGGCCCCCGACTTAAGCATTTTTTAAGTCGCTCAGGATAAGCGCGTCTGCCAAATGCCTAAATGTAAATGTACCTCCTGTAGGTGCACAATCGCTCCAGTTTTTAACACCGTCTGCATCAATATTCCTCTTGCCCTTCGTGTTTGCTGTCAGTTGGATGGATTTATATTTGTATATGAATCTTCTCAGTCCAGCAGTGAAATGGCATGTGTGTGTAGGTGTATGGGTGAAATACTTAGCTACATTCAGATGTACACACACCTTACTAAGTTAAGCTGCATAATTTACACCTTGGTATAGATGTAAATTAACTTGGCCTGTTGTGGGTATTGATAAGTCATAAGTGAATGTTTATTTTCAAACCAAGCCTTCATGCAGTTGGAGATTATTATTAAGGACTTTAAAATATCGTGCTCACTGGTAACCCTGATCTTTTGCTGGTGGAGTCGGTGGACTGAACCAGGGTATAACGATTTTCCTCTCCTGTGTTATTGCAGTGGTGTGGAGTTTGATTTAAATGTTAACAACACCGTGGGAATCAGAAACACATTCCTGCTGCGGACCTACGCATACCGTGAGTGCATGTAAAGTTCTCAAATCTGGGTCTGTGATCCGATGTGTTCCAAGTGGAGATCAGTACAGGCTGCTATCTCACTATTATAACAGAATAATATGAATCAACCTGATTAGGATTTCAGCTGAAGCTTAAAAAAAAATGCAGGTATGAATAATATCAGCTTAAATATAAATTAAATTTGTTGGAATGGAAAAGTGCTGTGTGAATATTAAATACACTACCAGTCAAAAGTTTGGACACCTTCTAACTCCGTGGTCTTTCCTGATTTTTATTACTTCCTATATTGTACAAAAAAAATGCTGAAGGCATCAATAAGCAATAATCTCCTCAAACTTCTTCTCCGCAGCAGAGGTAGGTTTTGCTCTTGCTTTCCTGGGATGGCCTTCATGAGAGCCAGTTTCATCATGGTGCTTGATGGATTTTGCAAATGCACTTGACAATACGGTTCTTGCAAGAACTATTCCAGAACTTACCGTCGTGTCTTAAAATAACAACTGACTGTTATTGTTACTTCATTACCTAATGTCATATGTGTTGTATTATAGATTTGAAAAAAATCTATTATTCTTCTAGAAAGTAGACAAATACACTCTATGTAGGAAATAAATCCAAACTTGTGTTCCAACTTTTAACTGGTACTGTACATATTAATACAATATAACAGGTTTGGGTTCACAACACTAATATGGTTTATATTTGCTTCAGTTTCTTCAAGCACATTACATAAAACCCTGTGAGGTGCCTGGTTATTGGCCTAATATTCATCCTGTGAACATATGTGCATCTGTGTCCTGTCATTTAGTGGAAAAACGTGTTCGTCCCATGATCCTAGCGGTCAAGAAGTGGGCTAGTCATCACAGGATTAATGATGCAAGCCGTGGAACCCTGAGCAGCTACACACTTGTCCTAATGGTCCTACATTACCTCCAAAGTAAGCGCCACTTAAATACAGAAATACAAACATGTGATGTGCTATTAGCTATACAGTCATATTTGATTTGAAAACCCAAATGTCTTCAGTGTATAACAAAAATGAAAGAATACAACATTCCATGAATGTGATCCTTTACATAAATCCTCAACTTGTTTTAATGTTTACTATTAACTCTGTCCTGTTTAGCTCTTCCAGATCCTGTCATTCCTTGCCTTCAAATGGATTATCCAGTGAGTATTTGATGCATGTGTTTGCCTAACATAAGGGTCAGATTTGTTTGATGATGTAAGACATGTCAACAATGTTCCTGCAGGAGTGTTTCAGCCCTGTGATGGATATTCATCTTGTTCCTGACGGCCCCAAGAACATTCCTCCTTTTGTGTCGAAGAACCAGTCATCTCTTGGAGAGTTGCTCCTTGGCTTCCTAAAATACTACGCCACAGTTTTCAAGTGAGTATTGTTACCACATACAGTACATTTAACACAAAAGCAACACACACATTTTTACTGACCGGAGAAAACCCACCACAATGTTCAGCATGCAAAGCCCAGTTATCCATTAAACATATTTTATTTGACTGTAACTCTTTTACTACTTCAAGGAACTTGCTTTACACTGTCGACACTTTTAAAAAAGTTTTTAAGCAAGTAAAACCAAATATGGTTTTAAAATTCTTAGAAAAAATAAATTTTAAACATCTCATCTAGCTCTTGAATAACAAAATACTTCTCGCCATGAATATAGCAATAGAAGCTGGCATGGCGCAAAGAAAAGAAAGAAAGAAAGAACAGTACATTTAGTCTTTGCTGATAGTGAGATTTTCAGTGTGCGATTTGACTTGCTGTAGTATTTTGTTTAATGTCACTTCCTGATTTCTTACTTCCTGAATACTTATGTATTCACTCTCATTCGACTCGGGGACACTTCATGTGTGTGAATGCTAAGCTTTGCTTAGTCCTCTCTTAGACTGAAAGTGCTACATGTCCCACACATCTCCTAGGCTGCCAGGCTCTTGTTTCATTAAACTATTTGACTGACAGCAACAGGTCTGACTTGTCCCCTTTTCATGGCCCTGGCTGAGTCTCCCGCATGGCTTACTTTAACACATTAAAAAGTGACGATGTATAGGACAAAACATCATGGTGCTAGATTTAAAGTCACTGTATTGCTGTTCGTCTTACAGATGGGACAAAAACATTATTTCTGTCCGTGAAGCGAAATCTCTGCCGAAGGCAAACTGCTGGGAATGGAGAAGCAAGTTTCTTTACGTGGAGGGTGAATTGACTTTTCCTCTTTAGACAGCAAAAAAAATAAAATAATTCCCCTTATAGTTATACGCTAGTCAGTTTAATTCAGAATACTAAAATCACAATATTTTTAACTTCTTATTTTGCATTACATAATAGCTTGTTTCTGCTTTCAGAACCGTTTGATGGCACAAACACAGCCAGAGCAGTTCATGAGAAAATCAAGTTTGATGCCATCAAAGCAGAATTCACAGAGGTATATAACTTAGTCGAACTACTTACAAAACTACAAGACCACTTCAAGATTAATTCACACACTGCTGTTTTCCCCTTGATTAGGGGTTTATTTATTAAACAATGAAAATAAAAGCACTTTAACTGTCTGTTCTTGCTCTTTACAGGCCTGGCAGGTGCTGCAAGTGAGGAAAGATCTGAACTACATTTTACCCATCAGAGAGACAATTCCGAAAAGATAACCCAAGCCCTTTATGAACCTTTTCATTCAGAGTGCTGAACCATCATTGTGATCTTTACGTACGACTGCCATCTTGAATCATCTTACTTCCTACCACTTCTACCCTGGACCTGTCTGCATTTGAATCAGCGGATAAAGAATTGTCTGCTCTTTGTTTGGTTGCTTAGATGTAGAGTTTGTGGTTTGTGCAGCACTGCGATGCTTGCTACAACTTCCTTACTCTTGAAGCACAAACAGCCAAAGTCTCTCGTGAGCTTGAGATGTGTGCATAGATGAGATTGTGTTCTTTATGGCATAATAATCAGGTTCTCTTGCCAAACAGCTCATGTTTCATTACTCTGTTCTGTATTTCTACAGTGAAATATAATTAGTACCTGATCTCTGGTTTAATGCCTATTTCTGACACTTTAATTAATACCCGACTTCTCAAAACCAAGCATTTGAAAATAAGCAATTGGTGTATGTTGGATTTTCCTGACTATTCCTGTCACTTCTTGTACATTTTGTACAGACTTTTTAATGACTATTTAAAGAATTAAACTTTCCTAATTTAAATGTTATCATGTTTGCCTTCTTGTTACATGTGCAGTGTAATCAAGGACATGAAAACAGAACATTCAGGCTAGACACAACAGATGAACATAGACAGGTGATATGTTAGTCATTGCCAGTGGAGGGATTTTTAAAATCTATTTCAATCTTTCAAAAATGTGGCATTTGGCTACGCAAATACCATAAATGTCTGATGTGCGTACTCTTTATGTTGTTAGCATTGCACTGTTTATTACAATGAGAGGAGAGTCTTACAAAGTCTATAGGAATTCAAATCACTCTACAACTTTGAGGAGCAGAAAAGCATCTCGGAATACAGAACACATCAAGCCAAGGTGGATGGGAAATAACACCAGATCATATCAGGGTTCAGTCCTTCCAGCCAAGAATCTGAGGCTATCACATTAATAGGCTCAAGTAAGAAATGGTGGTGGAGGTAGTGTCATGGTTATGGGTGGTACATACCTGCTTCTTAATTATGCTCACTGATCCTTAGTAGTAATGTAACTCATGATGGCAACAGCCAAATGAATTCAGAAATTTACAGAAATTTTATTTTATAATCAGAAATGTCAACATTCTGTAGGAACTTGCAGAGAAATACATCCTGTGTAATTGGTGTTAATTTTGTTGCATCTTTTAAAATAATTTCACTTGCCTGAAGTTTTAATTTGTAACTGTAACATTCAGTCATTCATTTTCCATACCACATATACTGTACAGGTTTGTGGGGGCCTGGAGACTATCCAGACTATATGGACATGAGACTGGGTACACCCAGGACCAATCCATTTCAAGACACACACACACTACAGGTAAGTGGATGCCAATTAACCTAATCTGGAGTACCCGGAGAAAACCCACCAAGCACAGGGAGAGCATGCAAACCCATGCACACAGACCCGAAACGGGAATCAAATCCTCAGTCCCATTTTTGTTTGTAACATGACAAACAAAAATGGAATCTGAATTTCGTGAAACACAAATTATAACACAAGTCAAATTTGGCTTGTGCACATTGGAGACGATGGGCAAGATTGTGATGCAAGACTTCCTTTGTAATGAGGTCCCATGAGTTTTCCATCTTGGAAAATCACTACTGCTGTTTATTCTATTTTTATTCGTTTTTTTTTTTTTTCTGGAAGCACATCATGAAATATATTCTCACAGAAAAAGATCTGGCTACACCTTTACCAATTCCTGGATGTCTACTGTCAACAGTCTGAGATGGGAATGAATTAATGTGCACTGGGAGCTGCCTCCGAAAAGACATGTAGTTGGACTATAAATTTGGCTAAGACCTGAAAACCCTGATAACAGGTGATCCATGTAAACTCAGACAATTATATTGTATTCCACCAACCTAAAGTTTTCCTTGGGTGATTTTTCAGCCACACATCTTTATCTCTCTCACTATCTCTCTCTCATAAAAAGAGAATTATAGAGAATGAGCGAGTGATTCTCACTCACTCATCGTCGTTACCACTTTATCCTGTATTTAGGGTCACAGGGGCCTGGAGCCTATCCCAGGAGACTTAGGGAACCAGGCGGGGTACACCCTGTACGGGCAATTTGGGAACGTCAATTAACTTAACCTACATGTCTTTGGAACGTGGGAGGAAACCCACCAAGCACGGGGAGAACTTGCAAACCATGCACACAGATGGGAATCGAGCCTGGCCGGGAATCGAACCCTAGAGGTGCAAGGCGACAGTGCTAACCACTACATCACCGTGCCGCCGAGTGAGTGATAGGCTGACTGAAAAACAGGACATTATGTGAAAATACTGCCATGTATTTTCCAGGACAGATAGTTGAAAAGAGGAACAGCTGTGTGAAAACCTGAACAGGTATCAACCTTACATTATGTAGCACCTTTAATCAGATGCAGTGCCAATCCATTGCAGGACACACACACTATGGACAATTTGGAAATGCCATAATCTGCTTGTTTTTGGACTGTGGGATGAAACTGGAGTACCCTGATGAAACCCACCAAGCATGATGAGAACAACACAAACAAACAAACTCCGCGGGAATCGAACACAGACCCTGGAGGTGCAGAGCCACCATGCCGACCAGGTTGTATTCTGTAGTTTAAAACAAACAAAAAGAACGCTGTAATGTACCACAGAACTAAACTATCTTGTCCAGTTAGTCTGGTGGAATGAGGCCCTGTGTTAATGCCTGAGCACTGAGCTGATTATGAAGCATTGGAAGGAAGAGTGTTTGGTGTATAATTAGCTCCTGGCACCACAGAGGCCCAGGCCTTCCCCTCGCACAACACATGGTGGTGTCCAACCAGTGTCATATTACACACCATAGCGCTCTCTTATAGTTTTTCATCTAAACACCGCAGGACGTCGTTTATTTTCATTTCCTCTATTAGCAGGAGACAGAAAGGGAAAGTGCAGTGCAGAGTGAGAACTCTTCCGAGAAGGAAAACGCGCGCTTTTTCTGTTGTTCACGGTGCGCGCGCCGAGCTCTCGAGAATAGTTTGCATTCTATTTCGAGCGCGCGCTGAGTAAGGCGAGCCGCACTCCTCCTGCGATGCTCCCGACACCAAGCTGCTCTCCGGGCAATAAAACATTAAAGTAACTGTTTAAACGGTTTTAAACGGACAAAGAAAATGGAAGAAGATGACAGGACTGAGCCGGAGATTCAGGGCGACGGGACAGAGGCTGCCAGCATTGACGACGAAGAGGTGGAGGACCTTCATAACAGGTAGCTGGCCAAACCGAGTGCACTATTTTATAAGGTTACACGACTAATGCATGCTTCATTAAAAACTGTGAAATCATGTGCATGTATTAAGACTACAAAATAAAACATAGTTTTCTTACCTTTTCTTTTTTTTTTAATAATGTATGTGCCACATATTGTACTAGGTTTAATTTTCAATTAGATAAACTATCTGATTAATAAAATCAGGAGAATTAAACACATTCTTAACTATCAAATTCAATTGCAATCTAATACAATACCTATTATCCATTATAGTGCACAGTAGGGCATCACAACATGGACGATTTTCACCTATTGATACATTGATCAGCCATAACATTATGATGACCTGCCTAATATTGATATTGTGTCTGTTCCCCCTTTTGCCACCATAACAGTGATGCACTGTGCGTTCTGACACCTTTCTATCACAACCAGCATTTACCTTTTTACCGCTTCTATTGGATCGGACTACACGGGGCAGGCTTCACTCTCCATGTGCAAAAATAAGCCTTGGCCACTCATGACCCTGTCGCCAGTTCACCGTTCTTTTTCCCTTGGATCATTTTTGATATGTCCTGCAGACCAGGACAACATCCCACAAGAGCTGCAGTTTTTGAGTTGCTCTAATCTAGTTGTCTAGCCATTACAATTTGGCACTTCTTACAGTAGCTACATTTTCAATATCTCGTTACAGTGGTGGCTGGAAGTGGGGGGGATATATTAGGCAGCAAGTGAATCTTTTTTCCTGAAGTTGATGTGTTGAAAGCAGAAAGAAATGGGCAAGCATAAGATTTGAGTGACTTTGACAAGGGCCAGATTGTAATGGCTGGAGGACTCTTGTGGGATGTTCCTGGTCGGCAGTGGTCAGGACATACCAAAAGTAATTCAAAGGGGGACAATCTCTGAACTGGCAATGGATGGAACATGGATGGCAAAGCTTAGTGATGCACACGGGCTACTGTAGTTCAAATTGGGGAAAAGGTTAATGCTGGTTCCAATAGAAAGCTGTCAGGAGACACAGCGCATTCCTGATCAGCCATAATATTATGACAACCCTCCTAATATTGAGTATCATAGGTGAAAATCATCCATGTTGTGATGCACTGTGTGCACTATAATAGATAATAGGTATCGTATTAGATGGAAGAGATAATAGTTAAGAATGTTTTAATTGATATAAAATGAAAACCTAGTACAATCTGTGCCAAATACATTATTAATGAGAAAAATTTAAGATTAAAAACCCATGAAAAATATTTGTTACAAATCAGTGTCCCAACATCGTTAGATTATCACTCTTAAAGCGTTCTCAAGTTAGTGTACCATGTTCTCAACTTGCTGTAGTGTACACACTTTATAACCCCTGCTTTGCTTTTGAAATTTATTTGTACAGTTTAAAGAAAGTAGTCCAAGATCCTGCTGTAAAGCCCAAATTCCAGTGCCTGATGGTGGACCCGTCATTCTCCATGGTGACAGTACAGAGCGAGGACAGTGGCATTGTGTGGGAGACTGCATCCAGCAGGTGTTCAACACCATGGGCATCAGAGGCCAGCTCTCCTTCAGATTCATATAGCCTGGAGGGATCGGGGACACAGGGTAATATAGTTATCATCATGGATGAAGACAGGGTGAGGAGAAAGAAAAAAACAAGCAGCAGAGGAAAGTTGGGTGACAGGTTCCGCAGGCCAGGCTCCAGATTGTCAGGCTCTGCAATAGGAGAGGAGCGACCTGCCATGATTGAAGTATCTGTGCCAAATATAAGATGTGAAGATTCAGAGGATGTTCAAACAGCAGAAGGAAAACCGGACAAGGATCAAGAGCTATTTAACCTGATTTCTGAGGGTTTTGAAATCCTCAATATTGTAGTCCCATCTAAACTTCCTACAGTGGACGAGGAATGCAGTACAGAATTGGCAGACAATTTGGCCTACTTGGAGGACACACCAAAGCTCAAAACAAAATGCAAACTTGAAAGCCTAGCTCCCACCACCATTCCTACGGTCACAGATATAGACATTGACATTCAGGAAATAAATTATGATAATCAAAAAGACTTATCTCAGCCCCCTGCTAATGAGCAGTTACAGAAAGATGAAACTGATATGGACTACTTGGAGAAATTCACACTCCTAGATCAACATGCACCAGATGAGGAGAAGCCTGAGGCTACAAATGATATAGAGCAAGACAAACCTCATGTCCCTGTAGGAGAACAAAAGGTGGAGGACACAGTGGATGAGAATTCCTTTGTCATTGTGAGTGAGGTGGAAATTGCAGAAGATCAACTAGATGAAGTGTTTTATGGAGCAAGTTGCAATGCAGAACCTGAAATTCCATCACACGCTAAGGAAGACAAAGAACATACAAGTGGGAGCCTTAAAACACTCAAAGAGTGTGGTTCAACTTTATTTGGGAGCCAGGAGACTATACTTACTCCGATTTTTCTTCCCTCTGGCCCACCCAAGATCATAGATCAAGATCTCCTTGATGAGCCAAGAGCAATGTCGTTCCATTACTTAGACCTTTATGAAGATGCTATTGGAGATCGAAAAAAGGATGAGGACGCATCAGATATCGAGAGTGTTGTTTCAGAAAAATCATTTAAAAGACGTTTTTCTGACTCGGATGATGGCGATGGCTACCTGGAGAAATTCATATTGAAGGATGACTCTTCAGCAGTTGAAGATGTACATGAAGTTGATACTCAGAGTGATGGTGATAGAGTCATATGGCCGCAAAATAAATTTGAAATGACTGGATGTTTAATTCGTGTTAAGGAAGACACTGCTCCCCAAGAAGAGGATGCTGGTGTCAATCAAGTGGAGGAAGAGAGCAAAGATGTTTTGAAAGTTGAATGTCAGCCTTCATATTCATCAAAAGACTGTGAAGAGTATGATGAACTGAAAACTGGTTGTATGAAAGTAAATAGTGTTTCAGAGACTTCACAAGAATGTGAGGATTGTGAAATGAAAACTGGCTGTGCAATTAAAAAAATAGTCCCATCTGATATGTTTCCTTGTATAATAAACGAAGTAATTGAATCAGATAAATCTTTAGTGATAGAACGTGGAAAAGGAGGTGAAGCTCTGGAACCAACAAAAATCGATGACAGAAAGGTGACAGCTGGACTACATGAAACCATTATTATTTCCAAGGAGGACACATCGGACAAGGGGCAACACGTTACAGAAATGGGTAAAGTCAATTTGTTGAAGGATAAAGAAACCTCAGCAATATCAACAACTGAAGAAACAGGACGTGTACCTCATGAAGAAATTATCCGTCGAAAAATGGTTTGCAAACCAGAGCAATGTGAAGATGTGACCAAGCACTCCGGTGAAAAAATGACGGTTCCTGAACCTGAATATCAGGTGAAAGTTAGTAAAGCACTACTGGAAAGTAAACCTGAAGTTCTCCAGAGTAGGACGATACCTGCTGTAGAGGGAGATCGCAAAAAATCTGCAATCCAATCAATTTTACCTGACAGCGAGAAGCTGGAGAAAGTCACTGACAAAACTGTGGTACCAGAGATGAAAGGCCACATTACAAGTGGAGCTGCAGACAGTGAAGGAAAAACTGATTGGAAAACTTTAAGTGAACAGAAGGTTTTGGAGGAAGTACAGGTATGTGAAGCAGATACACCTGAAGAGAAAGTTGAAGAAATCAAGGTCAAGGAAAAGCTAAAAGAACGAACTGAGAAAGACATTGTACCAGAGTTGGATAGAAAGACTTCAACTACACACAGTGTAACAATAGAGAAGAAAGAAATGCTAGATCATGTCGCTAAGTGTGTCTTTACACCAGAGGAACAGGAGGGTGAGTCAGTGGAGATAGAGAAATACTCAGAAACAGATTATAATAAAATCCTAGAGATCTCAGGCAGAACACACAAGCCTAAAAGTGATGTTGTACCAGAAGAAATTCCCATAGCGTATCCTTCTGCTCCAGAACTTACTGACAGAGATCTGGCAGCAGTAGTGCTCGATGAGAAGGTATGCATGGAAGAGAACCTAAAGCCGGGAGATGCTCATGTTTTAAATGACTCACATGCTGAGATTAAGATGATTTCACCCATTCCTGCTTCAGAAAAAGATGACTCATCTGGTGTTACAGTGCCTCCACCTGTAAGACAGAAATATGATGGTGAAATAAAGGATGTAGCCCTTAAGCCTGTACATGCAGTAGCTGTAG
This sequence comes from Clarias platycephalus, assembly GCA_030068275.1. NCBI lineage: Eukaryota > Metazoa > Chordata > Actinopteri > Siluriformes > Clariidae > Clarias > Clarias platycephalus. Next base: position 10,104,755 of record JAQQZT010000014.1, read on the forward strand.
ACAAAGTAGATAGTGTCTCTAAAGTGTCAGTACAAGAGGTGGAGGGAAAAAAGGAAAGTAAATCAAAGAGAATACCGCTAAAGGATACACACAGAGAAGAGTTATGGAGAACTCTGGAGCCTACAAGTCCTTCCCCTCCTATGGAAATACAGGACTCAACAATGAGGGTTTCACCTTTAGAGCAAGTAGAATATGATCAAGAAAATGACATATTTGCAGTGGATCAAAGCATAGGAAGGGACAAAGGCCGCTTTTCGACTTTACGAAGTTTCAGCCCACTGGAGGACCTCACTGGGTTTGGCCGTGATTTGCCAGGGCATGATTTGCAAAAGGAAATTTATGAGGAGCTAGATTATGAGATGGTCACTGAGCAAGATGCAAGACAGTCAGAGACTGAAGTAACTGTAAATAAAGAAGAATATCAGGAACGTGGCCAGGATCAATCCCCAGAGCCAGCTATTGAGGCAGACTATGAGTTTATTGGGGACTTGGAAGGAACTCAAATCTCAGAGCTCAGGCTGCTGAAGGAAAAAGGAGAAGTTCAGCCAATGGATGCTTTCTGCCTTGTTTGTCATTGCCCAATATTAATGAGTGATGGTGGCCATGAAAATCACAAGGTGTCAACACTGGAAAAAGCATTCGATGACATTAAGGTAAGCGTGTCTCTGCTTCAAACATCCCTGCCTGTACCCTCCAAAATTTCCACCATGATGTGAATCATATCATAGTGGAAATGATGGAGTATATAGGTAGGAATGTTCCTCCACGGTCCTCCATGACATCATCTCTTGACAGCAGGCTGAGATCTGATATGCATCAATTTCTCTTGGGGATGCTTGGATAATGAAGTCACCAACAGATATTTCTTTTGATGCAGAGCCAGTGACTCTTCACATTTGAAGCCTTATATAACTTAACGGAACTATTTACATACAGTAGTGACTACTTTTAGTTTCACTGCCTGTTCATAGAGATTTCAACATACTGTGACTTTAACTCTGTAAGAGGAAAGAAATCTGTCAAATGTTACAGAAACAAAAAAACAACTGTAATTGATTGTTAAAGCTGTATTTTTCTCCAAATAATAGATCAGTCCTAATTTGGAAGAGTTGCACCTGTTAAAGCACAAAGAGAAATACCTACTGATCCACATCCTACCTTCTTTCATGAAAAGCGTGACCTGTTCTGAAATTCTATTTTCAGATTCAGTTGAGTAACTGGATATCAGTTTTACAAGAAAGATCTGAAAATATTGAAGACATGGTATCTGAACTAGAGCTGGCGTACAACTCTGTGGAGGTATACTCTCATATAAATATAGAATCTGCATTTGAACTATTGAAGTACATCTGATTTTGTCCCTAACTGGGGTCACACAGGAGCAATGTAAAGACAGTGAGAAAGCCCTGGACGAGCAGAACGAGGAGGTGCTGAAGCTGGTGATGGAGCGGTATAATGAAATGTCTCAGACGATGGAGGAGGAGAAAAAGAGCAAACTTGAGCAGCTTTATGATCAAATTGTGTCCTTCCAAGAGAACACTGACTCGGCCAAGGAGACAATGGAGACGACGACAAAAGAGATAGAAGAGACAGACGAGTTAGTATTTTTGTCGGTGAGTTTGGCTTTACTGAATCTGTTTTTTTTTTTTTTTTTTTTAATTGACATATTTTTGTTTTTGCCAATCCATGCTCACTTATCGTCATTGCCTATATCGCGTTATCCTGTATACAGGGATGGGGGGGTGGGGGTTGCTGGAGCCTATTCCAGGAGACTTAGGAGCACAAGGCAGGGTGCCAATCCATTGCAGTGCACACACAGACACACACTACAGGCAATTTGGAAATGGCAGCTGGCCTAATCTGCATGTTTTTGAACTGTGCGAGGAAGCACACGGAGGACACGGAGTACCCGGAGGAACCCCACAAGCACGGGGAGAACATGCAATCTCCATGCACACAGACTCGAAGCGGGAATCGAACCCTCGACCCTAAAGGTGCACGACGATAGTGCTAACCACTACTGCCGCCCATGCTTAATTAAATAAACAAAACTTTTTATTCATTGTATTGTACACTGCAAGTGGCTAAAACATTGTTTTTAAACCATGGCAGTGATGGAAAACCCCTTGCTCTGCACATATTCGAGTATTCTCAGCTGCCAGCACACCTGATTTAACTAATCAGCTAAATCACAAACTTTTTTTTAATTGAAGTGGTGTGACTGAGCGAGTTATCTGTAATAGTATAAAGGAAAAAATAACATATTGCACCAAAAGCCAAAATGTACAAGGGGTGTTCAAATCAAACGTGGATTTTTGATTGTGCAGAATAACAGAACACAGTTGTGATAGTAAAAACTAACTCTATATAATCCCCTGCTACACTTATCCTAGTGTTTCCTTGAATATCATCAAGGTGGAAAGATTTCTCAGTAATGATCAGACTGCCGGCAAAACACTAGCCTCCCAGGAACTCCTTTAATGGCCCACACATGTGGAAATGGCATGGAGCGGGGTCAGGATTATACGATGCGTGTGGCCGGGATCGGCATTCACAGACATACAGCCTTCTTTAAAACTTACTGTGCTTGAAGTCTTCTGTAAATGTGAATTGGTTTTACACCTTCATTCATGAAAAATTTCATTAAAAGTCCTGTGTTTGAGTTGAACGCCGTTGTTCATTGTCTGGTAAAAATTAGATTCCATCTAATTGGGGCTAAAGGAATAACAAGTCATTGATCTGATTATAAAAATTGTCATAATGTTTGTAAAGATACTTCTTCAGCAGAAACTTGATTAAATCAGATGTCTTTTTCTTCCAGTCATACAAAGACATTGATACGAGGTAAATAATGAGTGTGCTGCACATGGATTGATCTTGTAACAATCTGTTACAAATTTGAAGTGTTTGCAGTGAACAAGCTGAAGTGTTTGCTGTTGTCATTGCTGCTGCTCTAATTATTTGTGGTGATTTATTACGTTTTGCATGTATATACAGCACTATAGTTAATGAATGTGGGAGTTTGCATTGTACTGTACATAGAGATGCTATACCTATACCTCTACTTTTGTTATTGATTAATTACAGGTTAAAAACAGCTTTAGACTGTTTGGACCCACGAGGTTTGGATGTGTTCGAGGATTATGCCAAAGGCACCACGGGAAATGGCAAGAAAAACCGTCAAGTGATTCCAGGTATGTCCTCTGATTTGAGTAAGACGATGATAAGAAGGAAGCCAAAGGTCTAACTTTATCTGTTTATTTCAGTCCTATATGTGCACTTTATCAGATTTTGATCCGGGTGTTTGTTTCTGCTATTAATAGTGCCCCAGCAACCCCATCTTCAGCCGCAGGAGACTAGTTCTGCCACAAGCACATCTGTCACCGTATACTGGACCGTGAATGAAGGAGACATCATCGACTGTTTCCAGGTTTACTGCATGGAAGAACCTCAAGGAGGTAGGACAGGAAGGGTGGAATCCAATTTATAGGAATGCAGAGTCTTTTAATTGAAATATACAACTCACAGTATACGTGTGCACATAAGCTGTGACCATAGCACTTATTTGTGTTACTTGCTTTTTACTGCAATGTGTAAAGGTTTACCAATACACTGATCCCTCATAACATTAACACCACTGCCAGGTGAACAGAGCATTATTGATCAATAACAAAATCATAGTCACCCAAGACTTACCCCAAAGGCCTGCCTGTCCATTCTGGACCCCCCCCACCCCACACACACACACAACAGCTTTATGGCAACCAAAAACCTAGGTGGTTTTAATGTTATGGCTGATTGGTGTAAGATTAATAGTTAAACTTCATATAAACTAAATCTTTCTAAGTATCTCATTCTCTTCATTTTCAAAAATCTTCTTTCTTAGTACTTAAAGTAAATCTGGCATTTTCTTATACTTCCGTTTGGTTGTCTTGACACTCATTTTACTTCACACAACCTTACAGTGACCTACCAACTATTTTCGGCCTCGTTGTACGTCATGTGTTGTGACAATTAATTGAGATCATAATTAGAAAGTTACACCAACTCTATTAAGAATACGAGGCACTGATGAACCTGTTACCGTTGCCAAGCATGCACTGCTTGTGTGCTCACTAACTTTATTAGCAACGAATGCATGCATTACAGCACAGCTCATTATTTCGACAGCTCGTGTTACTGAATTTCTACATAAAACGATTGCTGTTTAATTGTTGATATGGTTTTCTGTGTGTAAGCTCGATTAACCTGAAAGGAGCCTCTAGTGTGAGCACTTTGTAACAGGAACGTTGTTTCTCTACATTTTATTAAGTACAAGAAAGCGAGGGGGTACAAATAACCAGCTTTTATGCCATGAGTAATGTTTCATGGATGTTCAGAAACATCAAATGTAACTATAAATGAACAGAGAGTACAGTGTGGTGTCCTAGTAAATGGTTAGCACTGAGAGATGAATCACGATGTGGCATGCTCTTAAAGTAGCCAGTATTTTATTTTCCCCATTGTGTTTTGTTCTTTATATAACCATTACCTGATACTGATTCCAAGTTTTGATTTGGTTAAACCGCAGTAGATTGCCGTTCAGGCTCTTTTAATGCCGTTTTTATCTGTAGCCATCTCGGAGGAGTACAGAGTGACGGTGAAGGAGAGTCACTGTAATCTCGAGGAGCTGGAGCCAGATAAGTGCTACAAGGTGTGGGTCATGGCCGTGAACTACACCGGATGCAGCCTGCCCAGTGACAGACTACCTTTCAGAACGGGTCAGTGTGATTTTTTTTTTTAGTACTGTTTAGCAAAAGTTTCAGACAATCCATGAAATTATTTTTCATGGAGTGTCTGGAAAAAAATCTGGAATTTATTTGTCTTAATTCCAGAAAATTATCCATACGGTAAGTGTTTGTGTGTTGTTGTTGTTGTTTTGTTTTTTAACCTGTATGACAATTCTGCAGTTTCCTTATGGGACATAAACAAATGTGCTCTGGCACCGAAGTAACTTCTTGGATGTCTGAGAGCTCTTGGAATTGTAGGGCATATTTCATAGAGAAATAAGTTTTCAAAGAAATGGAAAAAGCCAGCGAGATCCTAGAGACCATAATACTTGAAGCACAAATCAGAAAGACTCCTGGATAACAGTCAAAGATACATTGACAAAGGTACCAGAGGAAGAGTTGATGAGAAGCACATTGCTGCCTGTCTGCATGTTTCTGTGAATTACTTTATTTCAGTCCCCCTTAGTAACCGATTAATTGCGTTAGTCCAGAGGAAATACCGGTAACACTGGTTGAGAAAGACTGAACGGGGCACTGTGCACACACATTCACACACAAATTCACACTTAGTGGGAATATTCTACAGCCAGGCTGAATAACAGTTTTTTTTTCGGATGACAAGTTGGTCACCAAAATGACAAGAATATTACAACGCAAAATATTATGCCCAATACTGTGTATTTTCCCCTTGTGCTGCCTGGGCATCTCTGGCCCCACAAGCTTTCTGGGGGTGTGCTGTGGTGTCTGGCACCAGGACGTTAGCAGCAGATCCTCTGGGTGTTATGGGTTGTGGGGTGGGACATGTGTGTATTAGACTTGTTTGTCCAGTGCATTCAATAGGTGCTCAATCATATTGGGATCTGGGGAGTTTGGAGGTCGGGTCAGTGGAATTAGGCATTTATGCCTGTTGGTCCTCATGCATGGCAGGCTGGTGTTGTACTGGGTGTTGTAGCAATTACTTTTTAGCTCTGCTGCATTGGTTTTTCTGTTGGATGGGACCAGACAGGAAAACATTTGCTCACCACATTTGCTCACCTTTCATTGCTAATCAACGTGTTAATGTTATGGCTGTTCGGTGTATCAATGGCAAAATGACTGACTGTAAAAAAAAAACTTCAGGACTTCTGATGGGCCCTGCGATGGATTGGCACCCTGTCCAGGGTGTACCCCGCCTTGTGCCCTAAGCTTCCTGGGATAGGCTCCAGGCCCCCCGCGACCCTGAACAGGATTAAGCGGTATAGAAGATGACTGACTGACTGACTGACTTCTGATGGTGCCAGAACACTATAATTAAATAAATTAATTAGAGTGAATTATAGATACTGTATCTCAATATTCAGTGTTCGTATTAAAATTAATCCTTCAATTTATTTACAGTCCACTTAAATCCTTTACTGTGTTTGTTCGGACAGCCCCATCTGTTCCAGTGATTAACCCAGAAACTTGCACGGTGTTGTGGGACACAGCTGTAATCCGCTGGAGCTCGTCTCAGCCCAGTTCTGCAGAGAGCTTCACTCTAGAGTACTGCCGTCAATACGCCCTCGAGGGAGAGGGCCTCAGGTACATGTCAAATTCTACACACTATGCCTACTCATCAAGAACCCGAGAGATTCTGCCATTCCCGTGACATTCCTATTGAAACTGTGGAGTATGTGATACTAAAACAATGTTTTACTGGGACTGAAAAGAGTACTGAGAATTCCCATTTGTAAAGGTAATGATTCTACTAAAATGTGAATCTAATACGACATCCAATATCAATCCTTAAGATGAGATTTAAAAAAAACATCTCTCACTAAAGGCTGTTCTTTTAAAGTTGGATTAAATATAATTTCCTTGTTAGTGACATTGATAGTGCCTGTGATAGTCTTCGGCCCTCCCGACTGAGAGGTAGTGGTAGCCTTAATGTGGGAGCCCCCTAGTGACGGGGAGGAATTGGACTCGACTAAATTAGGGAGAAAATCAGTTAGTAAATAAGTTAGCGACATTGATGCAGGGTCAGGTTATGAGCCATGAGTAATACTTATCTACAAATAGAAAAATGAGTCTTGTGTCTGAAAGGATGATTTCTACCAATTTAGAGCTTATAGATATTATAGATAGAAAAAAATCAGTTACACTTTCCTGTTTTTCAGAGTAAGATGTCAAGCTTACTTTTTATGGTATTAACTTTAAGAGAGAAAAGTGTACATGTAAATGTACCTTTAAATGATTAACAAGCACTGTGATTTATTATCAAGTTAAAAATTTATTTTTTTTAGGCAAATCACTGTCTAATGACTTTTTATAACATAACATGCAATTACAGTATAGGGAAATAATCCACTTAAGTATGCAGTAGATAGAAAAGCATGAGTATTCCCTTAACATCAGTTTTGTTTTACACTGCATTTACACCATAAAACGTATCTTACATATTGCCCTGAGTGCCAAAAATAGCACTAAAGTCCATAGGTATAAATTCAGGCAAGATTTTCTAACATCTATAAGGATTTACTCTTAACTAAACTACTCAGGAAGCTACTATTTGCCCTCGTGCCCCTAAAGATGCAGTTTATACTGTACCACATAGAGGCTACATAATGATACACGATGATATCTTGATGTCTTTCCTCACAGGTCTGTGTCTGGAATAAAAAGCTGCGAGCACAAGGTTCTCCTGCAACCCAATGAGAATTTCCTGTTTTACATCAAATCAGTGAACAGCGCAGGAGCAAGTGAGCAGAGCGAGGCAGCTCTCATCTCCACACGAGGTTAGAGCCGAAACCATCTCAGAGTTTCTTTACAGAACTTAAGAGGTTACGTCAAAGTTTCTTAATCTGCATTTGTGTTTTATATACTAGATATATTTTATATCATGTTTTCTAACTTTTCAGGTACGAGGTTCCACTTACTGAGTGAAACAGCTGATGTGGTGCTTAAGGTTTCTGAGGACAAGAACTCTGTGCAGTTTCCCGTGGAAACCTACAATAAGATGTCGACAGTAATCGAGTGAGCACTTATTTGATGAGTATTATAATATTAATAGACTCTTTTATTTAGCCACTCACTTGTTTAACATTAAAGTTGAAGAATTTGAATATTGCGATTCTGTAAGTGTCACGATTTTATAAATATCCCGATTCAGTGTTACAATTTTAAGCCCTTTGCACCATCAGAAGCCCTTAAGACTTTGAACCTTTAAAAAAAAAAACTTCAGTGAGCTTCAAAACTGAATTGAACATTGAAGGTAATTAAATGTAGCCCATTCCTTTTTTTCTTATTACATTAGTTTTTCATTTAGTTTTCTCAGCCAAAGGCAATATTTCAACAATACAAACTAACTTTAACTACAGGAGATTAACAGTTAACTTAAAATTAAATGAAAAGAAAATCAAATTTTTTACTGTCATCTGCCATAATGATTATTTGGATCATTTTGATTACACAAACGTAGCAAATAATTCACTCCTACCACATAGGATGGCAATGTGTGAATAGTTCAGGGTGCACCACCTGTAGGATTATAAAGAAACAGTGATGGTTTTACCTCCTCAATTGTCTTGAGTGTGTATTCTAATGCGGGCGTGCTCAGCTCCTAACTCAGGCATGCGTGGCTTTTAATGCGCATGCTTCTAGACCTATTAGCACGTGGTGTTTTGAGACTGGTGTAAGCATGTGTAATGATTGGGTCTAAGACTAATTCACTTGTAGAGTTTGGAGAAAAAGGAAGATTGGATATTTTTTAACCTTTTGATAATTTAATGCCATAAAAATTGTGTTTCTGTTGCACTGCTCAGATGCACGTGCACTCGGCATGGAATCGGTTAAGTCCAAGTGATGAGTAATGCCTGATCAAGCTAAAAAACATCCAATTGCAGTCACTGGATGATCAGCCGGTGCATCTCTATTCTATGTAATAAATCATTCAAAAATTGATTTGGAAGTCAATCTGTATAATGCATATACAGCATATATACAGTGGCTTGCAAAAGTATTCGGCCCCCTTGAACTTTTCCACATTTTGTCACATTACAGCCACAAACATG
>JAQQZT010000014.1:10113651-10154007 GCA_030068275.1 Clarias platycephalus
AATTGATTCATGTTTGTGGCTGTAATGTGACAAAATGTGGAAAAGTTCAAGGGGGCCGAATACTTTTGCAAGCCACTACATACATGCTGTATATGGGAAAATATACAGTACATATATATATATATATATATATATATATTTGTTCTATTCTAAGAATGTCATTGCTATCATAATTGTTTTAAATATACTTTTGATATAGTCGCATTTTCTGCATTAAGTAGCTGCCCTAAACTTTCAATGTAAATGAGTTAATGAGTTTTGCCTAGCATAGGAAATTCTTGTTAATTACGCATGCACTACAGGTGCAGAAGATAAAAGCTTAGGATGAAAAAGTTGGAGAATTTCCTCTATTCTAGTTTGACTGTCTAACTTTTCTTGTCAGATGTCCAGCGGTGAGAGGTGAGCTTCTACCCCAAGTTGGATGTCACTACTGGGAAACAGCGGTGGCTGGGTGTAAGGCCTACCGCATTGGAGTTGCCTATCAGACTGAACCACGAGACAGCGCAGTGGGTGATAGCAGCACCTCCTGGTGTCTGCACTGTGTACCCACATCCATCAGGTTTGACACCATCACTGTTTCTTGCATTTATGCCATTATGTTGGAGCTGGTTGCATTATTTCACATTAGCCTCACTCCACTTCACTGTTCACTCTCACAGCTGTAGGTTCGAGCTGCTCCACGACAACGTGGAATCTGACATCTTTGTGACGGACGTTCCTGCTCGTATCGGGACGCTCCTAGACTTCGTGCAGGGACGCTTGGTCTTCTTCAACGCTCAGAATGGCCAGTGTCTTGGCTCGTTCCAGGAATCCTTCAGCCAATCCTGCTACCCCATATTTACCCTGGAGAGACCCGGTAACCTGGAGCTGAAGATGACCATGGAGGTCCCGGAGTTTGCCAAGCACTGGTAGCTCAAAGGAAGATGGATTTCTGGAGAATCCATCTTTATTCTCTTGGCCTTGGGATCTGGAATCTGTCAGACAGACTGTGTGTGTCATATTTATTAGGTTCTTGGAAATAAATTTCAGGCTCATGGGTTAGTGCGAGGATTCTCTCTCTTTGTACATGATATACAGGGTTTATGTAGTTATGGAATACAACAACATTTTTCAACCTAATCTCTATCGCACAGATATGATTCCCTGTACTGGGACAAAAACTGAGTGCATGGAATTAACAATAATCTTTGGTCAAAATTTATTTATTTTACTAACAAAAATGAAGCCTGTTTTAATTAGGTACTTAATTATAAGGACTGCCAAATTCTGTCAATCATATGCAAATGCGAACTCAAGACATGATAATGTCATACTAAATACCAAATTCCGGTCACTTTTCTTTGGTATTCATGAATCTCTCCGTACTTGTGGAATAACCACAAATTATTGAAAAGAATGGTTTCATACAGATTAAGATCTTTTTTTACACAAACTACAAAAACCTTTAAAGAAGTGGCTAAAATGGAATTCAATAACTGAATTCCTACCGGTTCACTATGAATGAGTTTGCAGTAAAGGGCTTTCTGTTCAATCCTCAGTACAGGAAGTGTATCAGGATTATTGCTAATAACAAACAATGCACATGAGAATATGTTAAAAATGTAAAATACAGTGGCGTATTCCTTTAAGGTAAATATATTTTTTAAAACTGGATTTCTATTCAAAAGGTCTTTTTCCCCATTTGGTTTTGGTAGTTTATAGGTTTGTAAATATGGTACTGGTGAATGCATACTATTTATTTGATTGTGTAATAACCAGTAGTGTAATGTACTAAAGCAACAGATTACAGAATGCATACTATGAGCATTATTGAAATTTATTGTAGTGCTAATCACAGTTGCTTTTCTTATGCATTATTATTTACCTGCACATATCAAAGCTGACCAGTAGATGCTGCTGTAGTCTTGTGCAGTTTACAGATATTTCATTTGATATTTTCCCCTCTCCTGATCTGTTTAGCAGAAGTTTTTTTCACTTGCTAATTTTTACAGTGGCACCTTTTTTTCTTAATAACATTTGATTGGAGTCCCATATGAAATCACATTAAATAGCAAAAATATTTATCTAATTTGATCACTATCTACATCTTCTATGTCTACTAAAATATACATGATAACTTCCAGCGTAACGATGCTCTCTACCCCTGACAAACTGAAGCAACCCCACACTGCCTCCAGAGGCTTGTACAGTGTGCACTATGCATGATGGGTTCATCGCTTCATGCTCTTCCAGTCTCACCCTGAGACGCCTATCTGTCTGGCATAGGATCAATCTGACCTCATGACCTTTTTCCATTGCTCCAAAAATGTCCAAACTTTATGCTGTCTAGCAAATTGAAGCTTTTTCCAGTTACACTTACTAACAAGTGCTTTACTTATGGCCACACAGCTGTGTAGTCCAGAGTTCTCATCACATTGTGTGTGCAAATGCTCTTAATTTCAGTATTAAACACAGCTGTGATTTTTCTAATGTTGAATATTTTTACGATGCCAAGCATGTCCTATCATGGGCATTTGTGATTTTTTTTTTTTTGTACCATATTTCTTCCATAAAGTTGATGGTTCAGCACTATTCTTTCTTGATTGACAATTCTTAACCTAATTCCAGTCATTTCAGAAATCTCCTTATTTGTCTTCTTTGCATGATGCAGTCCAATATTGTTTTTGACTGTTTAACAGTTTTAATGTTTAAGAAATGAGAAGCTGCTCACTGCATCAGTTTAAAAAAAAAAAAAAGCCAGCTGAAGCATATTATTAAGTATTACATAAGTATTTGTTTATTTAAAATCCAAATAGTGACTATTTGATCTGTGCAAAAGTCTTAAGCCACCCCTCATTTCTTCCTGTTTTGCTTCCAAAGAGCTGACTTTCTTGTATTTTTAATTTAGTCTTGAGGACTAGTTCTCCTGAAGGACTTTTCGGCTCTCGTTTTCAGTCCAGTACCTGCACCTGACCAGTTTCAGAGGAATGTGAAGAGAGGAAGGAAATACAACTCATCTCCATGATTCAATACTTTGTAGATCCACCTTTAGCAGCAATAACTTGAAGTAACAATTTCTTGTATGACTTTATCATGTCTTTCACATCGTTGTGGAGAGATTTTGGCCCATTCTTCTTTACATCATTATTGCAGTTCAGGTTTTGGGGAATTCGCTTATGCATAGCTCTCTTAAGGTTCCACCACAGCATTTCATTTGGGTTGAGGTCTGGACTTTGACTAGGCCATTCCAGAACATTGGTTCTTTTATTTGGTTCACCTATTCTGATGTATAGTAGGTTTATTGGTGTGCTTCAGACCATTCATCTGATGCATGACCCAATTTCAACCAAGCTTTAGCAGTCCGACAGATGGCCTCACATTTACCTCTAGAATACTGCAATGTGCCCAGGTTCTGTGGCTGCAAAACAAACCTTAATCATCACTTCTCCTCTTGCTGCTTGACTGTGGGTATGAGGTGTTTCCTCCTGAAATGCTGTTTGCTTTTTTCCCCAAGCATGAGGGACAAACAACTCCACTTTGGTCTTTTGGTAACGCTGGGCATTAGGGACAAACAACTCCACTTTGGTCTCATTTGGCCAGAGGACATTGTGGTTTGCTTAGTTGCAGCGCCTGGCTGCAAATCCCGGAAAGCAGTGAGGGGGTACTTAGTACTCCCTACATGTTTGTTTCTTTCTACCTTCATTTTTGTTAAATACATAATGGCACGTTGAAAAAAGTGATATAGTTTTTTTTTGTCTAAGGTTGTATTTGCCAAATGCTGAGACCCGATACAATCAGATAATTATTTCTGTTTTTACACAGAAACACATTCATTAAAATGGGGTACTAACTTTTGAACATGACTGTGTGAAACAATCAAGCTAGAAAAAATGATCAGACTGGTGATTAGTTTACTGGTGATGCTGAATGCTGAGACGAGAGAGGAAATTAGTTTTTTAAGATGTATCTACTCACTTTCACAGTAAAACATTTGTTTCCTTTTCTTTCATGTAATTTAATATGAAGAAATGAAGGGTGGCTCAAGACTTTTGCACAGCACTGTATGTGATTATATATGCATAAATATATAAAATTCTTAATAATTAACAATGGAGTAACTGAGTTAATTGAAGTTATTCGATCTTTTTAGTGTTTTGTTTAAGCACCTTTTAGCTTTTTTAGGTTTTGCGTTTGTTATCTTATTCTCCAAGATATCACTTCAAATCTAGAAAAAGTTGCAATATTTGTGAAGCATTTCTGCATGTTAATGCCTGGCTATGCCAGAGTTGATTTTATGTATTTTCAGATAAGGGGATGTCTAAAGTCAAGGTATATTTCCACTATACTAGAATACATGCTTTATTCACATATATACTGTTTAATTGCCCTTTACCTTTTCATTTTTGCATTTACAATGTATTATAGGGTTTATGAACTAAACATTTTCTTTTCTTGTAACCAGCAATTATTTATCTATAGTTTGTAAAGGTCTTTTTCCTTTCTTGATGTGTTTAATCATGGTGTATTCTATTTGTAAGTCTAAAAAGGAAAACAAGACTAAAAGCGATCAATTTCACTGACAGCTAATAATGGTTAGAAATCAGAATTTTTTTATATAGATTATTAGGTTTACGGTATAATAGAATACCCCTTTATGTATCACAAGAGGTCAATATACAATAATATGAGCCCTTGACTTTCTTTGGTTTTTGTATATTATGGCTAATAAGCCTTGATGCCTAAATATGGGACTAATAACTAATAAATTCTGAATAATATTCGAACTCGCAGCCTAGAGAGCTGTTTACTGGCTTAAAAGTATTGCAGAGTCGTTTCACTCCGTGATTGTCTCTAGTAAATATGTGCACATTGAACTTTGCAGAATAAAACCCACACACAGTAATTCACTTCTCTTCTTTGTTCTTTTCAAAGCCGTTATGCAACCCCAGAAATGAATGAAATGTGTTTTGAAGCCTGCTACAACAAACCTCTGTCCGTCAGTAATACGTTGTTTAAAAAAAAGCACAATTCTAACGGAGCGGTGGAATTAGACATCTGTTTTACAGTCAAAAACACTTTGTCCTTCACTTCCAAAACAATGCCAGGCTTTTAGAATAGACAAAGAAATTCCTCAAGGTAATCAGCTCAGTTCTTACAAATAACAGGTCTTGATTTTCCTTAGGACTGTTTGTACTTTCACTAGATTTACTAGGTTGTTAAATATGCACTTCTGTAAATGTAAAGGATTCATGTTAGTTTCCCAGAAGCAAATCACTGCTCTGAGAATAATTTAGGGATTGTTCTGACCATCTTTTCATATCTGTCATTTCTGCTCTCGCCTCACGTCTGGTAAAGAACTAAGAAGTGAAAATACTCACGGGGAAAGAAAAATAGGACAGGAAATGTTAAGGACAGTTTATTACTGCCAGTGACGCTGGTGTCTGTTCTTTTTGAGCTGGGTGGCCCATCAAAATAGCATAAAATGGAAATAAAGTTAATATAATTTGTATTAAATAAAATAAAAAAAAAATATATATATATATATCTAGCTCAGGGAGAGAACCAGGAATGTAAAAGGACATTACTTGTGCAGTGAGCGTTTTTGGTCTAATCTCCAGGCGCTCCTGTTCAGAATCCTCAGGAACACCTGGCAGTTCAGTGGCAAAATATTATAAACTCTATTTTATTACATTCTTTTTTTATTACAAGTCCTTTAATGACTGATGAAGACATGATCCTTTAAAATACATCATACAGGAACTGAGGAAATTTAATTCAGCCTTGAATTACAAGACATGTACAGTACAGCATGAACACTTTAACAAGGCATACAGAGTCAGAATATTAGTTATGAAAAATTATTTGGGGAGGAAAAATTGCATGTATGTGGTGCGGTGAAGTATTTAATTATTTTTAAAAGTGCAACTAATTAATGATGTATTAAACTGTGTCGTGCATCTCCTGAACACTTCTGGCCTACTTACAATGTGAAAATATTTTCATTTAAGGTTAACCTTGTTCACAGTGACGAAATCAGATTTGGATAGAGAAGGAAAGGCACGCAGATGGGAAAAAAATCAAGACAGATCCATTTGCTTTAAAGCATGGCATAATGAGTAGAAAAAATGTAATAAGCAGTATATTTGAGTTATAAATTATTTGTATTAGTGTGTTTAGGAGACTATACTAAATGATGAAAAAACCTGAATAGAGAAACTCTGATAAGTGTTATAATATTCACCCTGGTGATTTCCGACTGTGACACACACACGGTGAATAACTGCCATGATTTTGTGCAAAGTGTTTAAACCAAACTTGTATAGACAGCTGTAACTGAAAAAAATAAATAAATAAAAAATATTGGAGATGTTCAACGAAATTAATCATGACTCAGGTTCAGCATGAACTAAAAGCTCTCTTAAACAAATCTATTTTTGCACACTGCCAATGGAAAGGTTTTATCAGATACACGGAACTTGATTCTTACAAAATATAATTTCCCTATGGCGAAAGGTGTTAAGAATGGCAACAGACTATGAGCATCTAATTACTGTGATTAGTGTTTCGCTAACCTCTGTTTTTCTTTTTTCGGTTGATAGATAGATTTATATATATATATATATCTTATATTTTATGAAAATATTATCAATCAGTATGAGGCTTATGGAAAACTGAGTACTGATGGAACGCTTTCGATAACGATTAAAGCCACATTTGTTCAACCTCTGAGTATAAATATACAGTGACTGAGCACACTTATGACACCTCGTGTAGTCATGCCCATTGTAGTGCTGCTTCAATAATATGAGCATAAATAAACAAAGAAAAATTTGAGTGAGGCTTTCAGGCAGGGGTTAAGTTCCTGTCCGTGGCCCGAGATGAAGGCTTGGCTTCGGGTTTTTGAGGTCGGCTCGGCCGGTGTTGAGGGCTACTGCGCAGGTTATCATCCATCTGTCGAACACACAAAGCTGTCAAGCAGACAGACAAGACAAGCAGGTGGAAAAACCCCAAAACACATAACACATGATGTATGAGTAGTTTAGGTTTATGTGCATTCTCTCTAATATACTCATTGTTCATTTTATCAAGTGTAACTACCATAAACAGTGCCAAGAAAAAGTATTTGCTCCCTTCTTGAAATTTTTTTTATTCAGACCATCAAACAAATTTTGATATTACACAAAGATAATCTGAGTAAATGCAGTTTTTAAATGATGATTTCAATTATTAGGGAAAAAGCTGTCCATCTTGTTAAATCATAAATAAACTGTGATTTTTGAAAGGCTGAGTTAAATTTCACTTGCCACACGAGGCCTGATTACTGCCAGACCTGTTGAATCAATAAATCACCTAAATAAAATCTGTCTGACAGAGTAAAGCATATGAAAAGATCGAGAAAAAAAAACAACAACAACATGATCTAAAGAAATTCAAGAACATATGGGAAGCAAAGTAATCGACATGATTCATTTTGGAAAGGGTTACAAAGCCATTTCTTATGCAATACTTTTTCATGACAATGTACACCACGTTGCAGGTGTAAAACTATTCATGGTATCCCTTCTCTTGCTATGCACATCTATTAAACACTGTTTCATTGAGGGGAAACTGGGTAGACAAAGTTGAACATCACAGGACTACCTTTAGCATTCTGGCCCTTTATTAGTGGACAGTTTTTGACCCAAGCACTACTGTAGGCAGGAAACCCCAGTAACACTACTTGAGTGTGATCCCCTCAGGCCAGTGTCATACATATGAATAATATATATTCATCAATAGTTGATGGGTAAGGTGTTAAACATTATGCATACGATTGCAGCCACCAGTTGTGTGTTGCTAATAAACTGGAAACTCTGTACTTGAGCTGTCAAAATCCCTGAATCTGAATTTCTTAAATATAAATAAGCTTTAGTGTAGAAATGCATATGATTATAAATTCCAATAATATGATAACCATAGTCACTTCGAGGAACCTCACCATGGTTTGTACTGTGAAGAAAAACTAGCCTAAGGGTCAAATTAAAGGGGTTTAGGCACTATTTATAGTCCCCAAGTGCACACATACCTCAAAACCTGTCTCTACTGTCCCAGTGACAGAAGCACACAGGCAAGCCAATCTATTCTTTAGCTAAAGCCTCCCCACTAAATCCACCTTCTAGTCAAAAAACAAACTTTATATTTGCATTATCTAGGCCAATTTAAGCACAGTCCTAATGTTTAACGGAAAAATATTGAAATTTAGGGTTTTTACTGCTCTCACATGTCAAAATTACAGAGTCCCTCTGGTAACATTGGGGGGAAAATATTCAATGACCACAAAGATAGCATGTTGTGGCCACGACTTACTAAGATGTGGGAACGAGATTCTATGCTGTGGCCACGACTAACTAAGGCGTGGGAATGAGATAGCAAGTTGTGGCCATAATGTACTAAGGCATAGGAACAAGATAGCATGTTGTGGCCACGACTTACTAAAACAATGAAACGAGATAACATGTTGTAGCAACGACTTCTTAAGGCGTGGGAACGAGATAGCAAGTTGTGGCCACAACTTACTAAGGCGTGGGACTGAGATAGTATGTTGAAGCAACAACTTACTAATGCATAGGAATGAGATAGCATGTTGTGGCCATGACTTACTAAGACGAAGAAACGAGATAGCAACTTGTGGCCACGACTTACTAACGTGTGGGAACGAGAGAGTATGTTGTAGCAACGACTTACTAAGGCATAGGAACAAGATAGCATGTTGTGGCCACAACTAACTAAGGCATAGGAACGAGATAACATGTTGTAGCAACGACTTCTTAAGGCGTAGGAACGAGATAACATGTGGCCGTGACTTACTAACGCGTGGGAACGAGATGGTAATTTGAAGTCACGAGTTACGAAAAGGCATAGGAACGAGATAGCATGTTGTGGCCATGACTTACTAAGACAATGAAACAAGATAGCATGTTGTGGCCATGACTTACTAAGACAATGAAACGAGATAGCATGTTGTGGCCATGACTTACTAAGACAATGAAACGAGATAGCATGTTGTGGCCTTGACTTACTATGGCGTGGGAATGAGATAACATGTCGTAGCAACGACTTCTTAAGGCGTGGAAACGAGATAGCATGTTGTGGCCATGACTTACTAAGACAATGAAACGAGATAGCATGTTGTGGCCACGACTTACTAAGGCGTAGGAACGAGATAACATGTTGTAGCAACGACTTACTAAGGCATAGGAATGAGATAGCATTCTTAAGGCGAAGGACTTAGTAATGCGTGGGAACGAGATTGTATTTTGTAGCCAAGACTTACTATGTTGTTGTTGGTCTTTCAGCGTGGGAACATAATAGTATAATTTATGGCCACAAAATTCTATGTTGTGGCCATGACTTAAGAACATGTGGTAACCATCCATTTTGCTCCGTGCAAAAAGGGTCACAATTAACCTAAACAGAATATAAAGACTATGTACAGAAGCTAATAGTGGGATCTTGAATGTTTTTTTTTATCCAAAAATGCTTTGAATACTAAGTAAATATAGAAGTATTCTTAAAATTCAAGTGTGAATTAATGTTGACAGATCTGTGCACACTGTACTCCAGACTGTACACACACAATTCACTGTACTGAATGATGATTAGAGAGAAATCTGAGAGCAAACAGTAAGCAGGTTTAAGCAGGACCTTTTCAATAAGGTTGGACTCTTTGTTAACAAGCTGCGTCAGTTTCTGGAGGTTTGCGTCGACCGAGTCCTGGCAAGCAGGAGGAGGGCCTAGCGACAGGACGGACATATGAAGAGAAGAAGAAAGAAACTTGAAATTGTAAGAGTAAGAGAATGTACATTTGATTCACATGGAAAAAATGTTAGTACAATGAAATCTTAAACGAAGGCACAGCATGTTACATACCTGCGTAAAAACTGCTGCACTTTGCTATGCCATGGAAATACTTAGTGTTAAAAAGAAGTGAATGGTTACGGAAAGCAGCTGAATTTGTGGTTATTTGACCAGTGAGGAAAGGATTCATGGATCTGATGGCGGAGATAGAGCAATGTTTTATTTTTAGAACACAGATACTGCACGAAGCTTCTTACAGGATTATTAATCTTAAACGATTAGTTACAATTTTGTTAGTTTTGCGCAGTTTCTTTTTGTTTTGCAATTCAAATAAAGTGTGCATTTCAGGTGGAGACAATAGTACACTCATTTTCAAGATGCAAGATCTTCCCTTAAGATACATGTTGAAATGATGTGAAGAGATGATTCTGGACATGATGATGTTGATTGGTTCACTAAGGTTTGCATCCACTAAGGTATTTGAACCACACAAAAGACGATAACATGAACAGAACAAAACCTGAAAAGAGGTTTAGACCTGATTTCAGACCTGATTTAGACCTCAAACCCTGATTTACTCTGTCAGGTGGCCACCTGACAAAGTAAATCAGGATTCGAGGTGGCTACAAAGGCATACACCTTATTACAGCTTATTATCATCAAATCCAGAAGCAGAGATGCTTTTGAACTGGAATGCTTTTGAACATTTACTACCAATCAACCGTTTGGTATGCCTTACAGTTGTAACTAAAAATAATTAAAGTTTAGTCTTAAAATCCAATTACAATTAGCTTTCTAAAGTCTTAAGTTACTTAAAATTATTAGCTTTTTTTCCCCACTTTGCCCACACTTGGCAGTTCCCACTCACCAGCCAGCTCTCTCATATCATATAAAGATACCGGATAAAGAAAGTGGTGAGGGTGAAAACTAGCTTCTGCTTCCTCCAAGACACATAAAGCGATGCAATTAGATCATATTGAACTGCCGTGCATGCTGCATCACACGGCAAAAAGGCTCTCTTTAGCATACACAGACACAGCGGTCAGTGTCATCGGCAGGATTTTAAATCTCTATCTCCTGACAAGAAGGCAATCATTCAGTCCTTTTAAAGAAGTGACTTTAAAAGCAGTTGAATGAATCTGTATCGGTCACTGCCATGCAATATGTTAAATCTATTTACATAAACAAGTTTGTCCTTATAATACAGGCTTATGCTTTTCTTATTCTATGATTGAGTGCATTCAGCGAGTCATATGATCAGAGAGGAAAATCAGCTAGTGATGATTATTAGCGAGAGTCACACTAGTAAAGCTGCTTGCCTTAGATGGCTGGATGATCAGGCTGCATGTAAATTCACTCACTCACCTTCTATACCGCTTTATCCTGTATTCAGGGTCGCGGGGACCTGGAGGCTATCCCAGGAGGCTTAGGGCATGAGATGGGGTACACCCTGGACAGGGTGCCAATCCATCGCAAGGCACACACACACACAATCATTCACTCACTACAGGCAATTTGGGAACGCCAATTAGCCTAATCTGCATGTCTTTGGATTGTGGGAGGAAACCGGAGAACCCAGAGGAAAACCACCAAACACGGGGAGAACATGCAAACTCCATGCAAACAGAGATGGGACTCGAGCCTGGCCGGGAATCAAACCCGGACCCTAGAGGTGCAAGGCAACAGTGCTAACCTCTACACCACCGTGCTGCTGACACTGTCGCAAAGCCGCTTTGCACAATCAAAAGAATTATTTAAGTTTGTATGAAATGTGAATATTTATGAATCAAAATGATAAGACTAGGGAAAGATCTCCCTGAGATTGTAATAGGAAGAAACCTTGAGAAAGCTCGAATCACTGAACAAATCTGAATGAATTCAAATGACCCAAGTGTAAATGTATAAAGTTTTATTAATGTTTAAACAACAGATGTGCGCTGTGAAATCTCCTTCATTGGCGTCGTCTGAGTGCTAATTATGCCATCTATAGTATGTCTGTCTAAAAGCTTAAAAAAGTGTTAAGATCCCTGTGTAAAAACCACAGGCTGTTGTCTTACCAGAGGCTGCCTCGGAAAAGTAGTTTTTGAGGATGTTAGTGCAGAACTGGCAGAGATTGTGAAGCTGTTTCAGGTGCTGCTGGAGCTGAGCACTGGGCAGACTGGCTTTATGGAGGGGTGCAAGGTAGCCAAAAACAAAGGCATCCAGACTTGTAGGCCTACAAAGACAACAGCAACGTGCCAGAAGAGCATGTTTTTCTTATTCCAGGAGGTCACACTCATTGCACATGCCACAGCGCATAAAACATGACATAACATTAAGGTAAATAAGTCTTGCTCAGATTACAGACACTAAATAGCCTGAACGCAAAGCTGCTCCTGGATGTAACAGTTGGCTCAGAACTTACATGTTTCCAAAGAAGAAGTGTGAGGACCCCAGTCTGTGAGACAACAAATTCAGACACTCCTTGGCTTCACTGTAGATCTATAGACAAAATAAGATCACTGACAAACCAGACAAGAAAATACACAGACTATTGGAGTTGGATCTGAATGCGTTCTACAGCCACATGAAGTTGGCAGGTTTTGGACGTCCAAAAATTTGGGGGCTTTGAGCTCACAGCAGGAGTAGCTCCTATCCTAAGGGTGCTAAACTATTTTCCATCTGCTTCTTAGAAACCGCAGACAGAGTGCCGACAGCCCGGGAGACCGTTTAACAGCAGACTGCCATCAAATCCAATGTCACCCGTTCAGTGGAACAGATTCAAAACGGACCCGGTTGCACGTTTTTGTCTCCTTCGCTGATGCGATAAACACATTTAGGATAATTTAAGCAAATTAGCAAATAATACACCGAAGAGGAAACATTTGTTACAAAGTATTAGACACACAATAAATGCTTTCATTATTATTTCTTCATAACCACTACCTTTCCTTCCACCTCGGTCATTGAATGTAGCGGAGCTTCTGCTTTGGTCAGGAGGATCCTGGAGAGAGCCACACTAGCCTGGCGGCCTGGCACAAAGAAGTTAAGCGGGAATGGCGAGCGGGAAGCAAACCAAGGCCTCGTCAGGTTGGCGTAGTTCTCTGCGTCCACCCAGAATGTATGGAGCTGTGAACGTTCACAATGTAAAAGTCTATAGACAACACAACGAGATTATGATGGATGAAGGTTTTCAGGAACTGCAGGCGCACTAACCAAAGCAGGCCGCAGTTTCTCCTCCAGGAGAGCGATGTACGCCATGGTGTCAGCTCCCTGCTTCGCGGACAGCTCATAATCTGCATTGCATCTCTTTCCAGGGCATAAAGAAAGTTGATGTTAATAAGTGCTTTCTGAAGAAAGTTATTCTCACTGTGTGAAAGGCTGATCTAGAAAAGCAGTTTATGCACAAGTCACCGCTTCAACAGATAATCTCATCTCAACACTAAAGATTTGCTGCTGAGACCTGAAGACTGTCCTGTGTTTCTCAGAACTCCTATACATAATAGACTTACAATTTCTTTTCTGTGTATTTAATACTATTTTATTTTTAATTAGACAGTGGTAGAAGAGTAACAAATTATAATCCCAGTTATTCAGAAAAGTATAGACCAGGACCCTGTTTTTTCCTCAAAGTTTCTGCCTCATTACATCGCAGGGAGGTTTTATTTACCAGGGTCATTCTAAGATCAAAGTCCAGATTTCTGTAAAGCTACTTTCTATGTAAACAGAATTGAACTGGCCTCAGTAGAGTGGGGATGGATGGATCAAAAATGATCCGCACTCTGGCTGTAGAATTTATTTTAATTAACTTTTAGAAAAGATAAATACATAATTTTTATCTTGAGTTACAAGACACTTTCTCCATCAGTCAACCAGATTTTGTTCCTCAATAAAAAATTTTTGCCTGAGCTGCGAGCCACAAATGCACCGCTGTCCTCATTTCTTCATCAGAAGTGTATCTTCGTTCTTGTAGGGCTGCTTTCAGGGGACCAGAGAGGTCTTATGGAGCAAGATCAGCACTATAGGGAGGATGCGAGTTTTTGCAGAGTGTCGGAAGTGTGAGCAGAAGTGTGTGATGGGCAGACTGGGAAGATCACACCGCCCTTGGATAGCAGTCCCCCGCATTTAGTCCGAAGTTTAGGCTTCGGATCTTTAATAAGCATACCGTTCTGGGTCGGTGATTGAGGATGTTTCCTTACTCTCAGGCTCGTACTGATGAATCCATGTCTTGTCACCAGTAATGATTCTCTTTAAGAAACTTTCACACTTCTGTTTATGCTCTTCTGTGACTTCTGTGACACAAGGTTCACCCTCAGACCACAAACGACAAATCACTAGACGTTGCTATTCTTTTGTGCAAATCACAAGTGGGGAATCCATTTTTGCTTGCACTGCAGTTACAAATGAACTGACGTAACATGTTCACACCTGGACTGGACTGGGTAGATCGTACCTTTGAACGGAAAGCACTGATAAGACAGTGTAAGCAACACAAGTTTTAATATAACTAGAGTGCGGATAATTTTTGACCCTCATAGATAGATAGAATACTTTATTAATACCACAAGTTAACTGTAACAGTTCAAAGATTATACAACAAGATACAACAAACATATATTAGAGGCTAAAGTTAAAAATTTTACATCAAAGAAGAAGAATGAAGGTAAAATGTATTAACCAGTGATACACTGTTTAACGTGTATCCATTTTTGTATTGGTTGAAACTTAAACAGCCAATTCAATTTTCCCCCTAATGTGACCTCATATAAGAAGATCCTCTCTGCTGTTTTTTGCTGTCTTATGGTGGGGCGTGGCTCTGCAGTAGCTCATTTACATAGACACTGAAATGGTGCGTTTAGGAAAGGAGTGAAATGAAGTGAGTTTGAGGTTTGAAAAAATGCATTATCTGAGGGGTTTTCAGCCGGAGCTTTAACACATATGTTGGGTGAACTTTGAGACTCGTGTTAACTTGTTAAAGAAATAGTAAAATATGGGACCTTTAAATGTGTGCAATTTGGCTTAATCCACACATATCACATGTTGCACCATGTTGCACCTATTTCTGGACTTTGCCCAAAATAAAAAAAAGTCTCTAATAAACTCTGTGGGAAGGTTTTATTGCCATCCCAAGAGAATTATCTAACCACACAACACTGCACCAGATTATTAGAGACAACAACTAAACTCCAATTGAAATTAAATCCAAAATGCAATAGTGAAATATTAGAATTTCTCAGCTTCAGCTGCGACTTACATTTTGCCTGAGAAAGTTGAGAATCTGTGTAGGTTCTGTTACAGAAGATCCCTCATACTGCAGTTGTGGAACAGTAGCTGAAAAAGTAGAGTGGGGGAAAAAAAAAAATGCACACATCCCAGATTCAGCACACAATATATAATTTATATCCTTTATTACGAGGAACGTGCAAGTCAAACCGAGGACTTGTGATGAAATTTCATGTGAAAGAAGGTGCAAAACCGAATGACCTTGTAACAGCAGATTATATAGAGAAATATGAGAAAAGTGAGTAACTGTAACTGTGTTTTGTGTTCCTGCGCAATCGGAGGTCCCAGTTTGACTTGAACACCAAGCAGTTAAGCAGTTATACTCACTGCTACAGACCCCATTTTGGCAAGGAAAACAATGTCATTGTTTATGGTCAAGCATAGTTATTAATATTAAATCTGGGAAAGAAAACATTTTTATACAATGTGGCTTACATGTAGTGCAGAATCCAGGCATTTGAATAATAAATGAGCTAACTGTGTGTTCAGGAGAGGAGTGAAATAAAGTGAGTTTATGGGAGGCATCAAACTGAGCATTCGGGTTTTTGAATATGTCATGTAGAACCAAAGTGATCATTACTTTTAAAATGTGTATGTTGCACTGCTACTAGAATATGGGAATAACGGTGCAAAAATGTAGAACTCACAAAATGTGAGAAATTATTATATATTCTAGCATGATATAAAATATATATTCGATGACAGGGCAAGTTTTGTGTCACTTTATTTTTGTCAGCATAGTTAATGTGTGTATTCTTTTTATTAATATTATTAATAGTCACAAAAAATAACCTAATACAACCATAAAAACATGTCGTCTTATGAATCCGTGCCATTTCTTTGCCCTTGTGACCTATATATATTTATTAAAATACAGTAAATGTGAAAAATGGCTAAAAAGTGTTTAGTTCTTAATTTTTTTGCTTTATCTTATTCTGGAGTGGTGGTTAGCAGGCTGGATCTCTACAATGTCAAATTAATAGAAATATCAAATAAATCAAAATATTGGTTTAAAAGTCATATGTTGTTGTTATTTGTTGTTGTTGCCCATTCATGATTTGAATTAACTTCAAAGTTTTCAAGATTTATTGTTTTGAAATTTATTTGACTTTTTTACTATAAACAATTACAATCTTGAACTACTTGTCAATAGACTAACTGTTAGCCATTGTGAACCTGCTCTTACCTCATCTCAGTCTAAAGAGAGTGATGCGGTTTCCCCTGATTCAACATTCATGCTAGTATTGTTCAACACCCCTGTGCTTGTCACCTCAACGATCACTAGCTAGTCAAGCCATGTATCAAGTAAGGTATTTAAAATTCCAACATGTCTTGGACATCTCTACGACTTGTATAGTGGATTTCCTATTAGTATGATGAACATTGCGTTCTATTGCAATTGTGAGTTAAAACACAAGTGCTTGCTTTTTCATTTTTTTTTTAGAAACTAACAAGAAAACAAACATTTTTCCTTAATTTGAAATCTTTTGTTTTAATCATAAAGGCAGAATTAGTCAGTTACCTGTGACAGTCCTCCATGTCCAGTCCACTGGTTTGACTGTAAGATTGGCACCAGCAAATTTAGCATATGCCTGCAATGAAGCATTGATATCAGAGATATTTGAGATGTACAATACACATTCTAGTCAATAACAATTAGACTTACATTACAGAAAACTCACACTGAGAAGATATGGAACTACTTTAACAATGACGAGTTCCATCCATCCATATAGGAACCATACATTGACCGTGGAGACCAATGGTGACCATTGTATTTATTCCCATTTTATGACCTCCGGTCAACATTCACACACGCATTCCCACACTATGGGAAAACCAATCAGCCTAATCTGCATGTCTTTGGACTGTGGGAGGAAACTGGAGCACCTGGAGGAAACCCACCAAGAACGGGGCGAACATGCAAACTCCATGCACACAGACCCTGAGGTGGGAATCAAACCCAGACCCTTGAGGTGGGAATCAAACCCAGACCCTTGAGGTGGGAATCAAACCCAGACCCTGGGGGACAGTACTAACCACTGCGCTAATGACTAGCTATCCACCTGCACTTGTACTGCACCACAAGACAGCTTTAGTATCTAACAAAAGACTCTAACTACTATTTATTAGGGTTCTAATAAATAAATGTTTTAAATTTACCAAGTCTTGAGACAGCCAATATAATCTGACCTTGATCAGGGAAAAGCTTTACAAAAGATTTTACTTAGACAGCATCCTGGTTAAAAAAAAAAAAAAAGAAAGAAAGGAAGAAAGAAAGAAATCTTGTTCGTTAAACTGACCCACATTTGAATAAAAGCTCAATGTTACAGTCGTCTGTAGAAACAATGGAAAAAGATGAATGTTGCTGTAGATTAGCCTTACAGCTAGCTAATTAGCGGTTTAGTTTAAATCTTCCATAATCTGGTCCAAAAGCTGTTGTGGCTAACTGCTCTATCGCGAATAGACACATTAGACTTCATAAATATTAAGTCAGTTACCAGAACAATTAAAGACTCCGTGTGTACAGACGGCAGGTCCC
Organism: Clarias platycephalus; assembly: GCA_030068275.1. Classification (NCBI taxonomy): domain Eukaryota; kingdom Metazoa; phylum Chordata; class Actinopteri; order Siluriformes; family Clariidae; genus Clarias; species Clarias platycephalus. The sequence goes on from JAQQZT010000014.1 coordinate 10,131,272, forward strand.
AGTCGCCTCCCCAGCAGAGTAGCTCCATGGGTGCCGCCATGTTTGTTTGGCCGGAACACCAATGACAACACACGAAGCTCCGCCCCCTTTTCCAGCCTCAGAGTGCAAGCAGAAAAATTATTTGTTAAACAGTATAATGACCCATTCACACATAAATACATACACAAACACATAAAAATAAACCATAAGTTAAATATTTAAAATAAAATAAAAATTTCTACACTTTACACATTTACTCACTTTTACGCTGAACAGTGGCTAAGCGGTTAGCGCTGTCACCTTACACTTCCATGGTAGTGGGTTCGAGTCCTGCCTCGAGTTCTGTGTGAGGCATTTGCTGCATGTTTGCTCTGTGCTTGGTGGATCTCCTCTGAATACTGTACTCCAGTTTCCTCCCACAGTACAAAGACATGCAGATTAGGATAATTGGTGTTCCCGATTGTGTGTGTGGGGGATTGGCACCTGGCACCAGGTCCATGGATGATGAGACGAGACACATTGTAGTACCATTTTGTTCATTTACACTCAGTCACACATTGCCTATACTGATTTATATACCTGGGTTGTGCAAGGGTCTGGAGCCTATCCAAGGACACAAGTACCTCCTGGATGGGGTGCCAATCCATCACACATACACTACAGGGAATTTAGGAACAACAATTATCCTAATCTGCATGTCTTTGGACCATGCGAGGAAACCGGGGCACCCGTAGGAAATCCACCAAGCACAGGACTCCAGACTGCAGACTCCACAAACACAGAACCTGAGGTTGGAATCGAACCCGGATTTTGGGGGTGCGAGGTGCTGACCACTATGCCATTGTGCTGCCTTGTCCATTTTCAGTATCTTCCAATTATCTCATGCATATTTTTACCTTTTAATTAATTTTTTTTACATTATTTAAATGCTTCTTTTTTGATGATTCATGGCTTTGGCTATTTAGATCTCACTTCTGTGTTGTATTTCTGCGTGCACTCATCAAGCACAAATAGTCACCCTTTAAACCTGTGTAGGTGGCCTATAAAACAACCACATCGCTCCCTCATTCACTGGATTCAAAGCCAGTAATTAGTGCAGTGTTTCTTTTGCTAATTATGTTCAGGTTAAATCTGGAGTGTCAATGGAGTTTCCACAGCTGCCTCATATACAGGTACAGATGCTAATGCACTCTCAGGTTGCATTCTCATGAAGCCACTCATGCCCACAATCAGAGGACTACGATGATAAGAGAATAGGCTGCAAGCTGGTATTAAGAATTTCATGTTGAAACTGATAGCTTCTTATCCACAAAACACAACATACTGAATGTCTGAATGCTTTTGGATATTGAAAGACTGAAAGGAAGTTTTCGTGTAAAGCTGCAGTTTAATGACTAAGTGGCAGGCCACCTGGACAGGATAATTTCGGTTAGCAAAAAGGGTCACAGGACAAACAGGAAATAATTGGAGACTTTTATAGCCTCTCTTTGTGGGCTTAAAATCACAATGTGAGCAAATGAGCACTACTAGTTTGACTAGTTTGGAAATTGCCATGTGCAAGGAAAAAAAAAGGACCTGGAACATTATATATATATATATATATATATATATTTATTTATTTATTTATTTAAAAAAACATTTGTAAAGTGCAGCTTGAGATAATTGTACAACTACAATAATGTGGATTACATACTGTAAACAAATACAATACTACATATACACATTTACAGTTTTCTTTCTCTTGGGCTAAGTAGATATACTGTACTCATCTGTCTGTAACTACAAAATAATGGGCATCTGTTCCATTAAGCCCAGATGATTAACAGCATCTACAAAAAAGAGCCACAGTAGGGGGGATTCTCTGAAGCCAGTGTTTTGTAACCACTTTTCTTGCACGCTCCTATAAACGTGACCCAGGCTTTAGTTTGACCTATTAAATACCAGATAGAGAGGGGTAAATATAGTAATAATAATAATAATAATAATAATAATAATAATAATAATTTGTTTGAAACCAAAATCAGAAATCAAAAGTAAAAGGAATGTTCAAATATTGTTTAATGGTCTCTCCAACAACAATAATGCAACACTGTTTAGATAATAATAATAATAATAATAATAATAATAATAATAATAATAATAATAATAATAATAATAATAATAAAAAGAAGAAGAAGAAGAAAAAGAAGGAGAATTTAGGAAATCTGTCTGGGCTGGGCTACTTCATTAAACTTATGCCTGTCCCATTACACATTTTTATAGTGTGTTTAATTCAATTTAATTTAATTTGTATAGTTCAATTGACATTGTCGCAAAGCAGCTTGACACAAAATAATTATTGAAGTTTGTATGAGATGTGAACGTGTATGAGTCAAAATGATAAGATTGTCCCTGATGAGCAAGCCGAGGACGACAGCGACAGTGGCAAGGAAAAACTCCCTGAGATGGCAATAGGAAGAAACCTTGAGAGGAACCAGACTCAACAGGGAACCCATCCTCATCTGGGTGATTTTGATCTGCATCATACTGTATGAGACTGGAAGTTCAGTATGGAAGGAGACGTGTTTAAGTTAAAATTGAGTCCAGTTCGTTATTGGAGGCTCAGGTAGACTGTAGGAAACTCAAATCCTGAACTATCAAGTGTCTGAAGTCACAAGTCCTCAGAAAACAGCTGTCTGCATCAGCCGAGGACAGGATCGTCTTCGTGGAGAAGTTAAGTGTGTTAAGTTGTTGTTCACAGGTGTAATGTCTGGTACAATAATTCACCTCTCTTAAGTGATTTTTCCACCTACAGGCACACTTTTATCCCACATTTGTTTGTAGCTGAAATGGAAAGAGAGAGAGAGAGAGAGAGAGAGAGAGAGCTTCTTGAAATGATTACACATTTTTTGTGTGGTTGATAAAATTGGCACAAATCGCTATTTAATAGCTCTGTGTATAGGGTTAGCACGCTACCCTATGTGTAAGTCCTCCTACCCTCCTAAGCCTTACAGTTATTATGAGACCCCCATGTAAACGGACAGCATATCCATCAACAAGAGTGTAACATATTTATATTATACAAATGTTGATCAGATTTTGGTAGCACATAGTAAAAAAAAATGCTCATTAGTTTTAAGTCTGTCTTGGAATTTAAGTCCATCTCATATCTGGGTCATTTCTACCCACAGTCCTCGAGGACTCCAATTTCCAAGTTCACATTGTTCTATTGTCTGCTTGTGCCTGTGGCCAGAAAGGTGCATTATGGCTAGTTTTTGCTAAAATAAAAGGGGTATGTTTTATACTGGTCAGTAGTGAAGGTGCTATACGTACAAAAGAGAACCAGCTACACCAACTTGACGGTTACATACTGTACAACTAAACTAAGCAAAAATAGATTTCTGTGACAAGTGTGGCAAGTGACAAATCTGCATTATACTGTAAGTTTTTAAAGATTTCAGAAATAATATGAAGGTTGCATGCTTCCAGTAAATGTTAGCAAGAAGCCAGTGGACATATTTTATGATCAAAATATGGCTCCATTTCAATAAGAAGTCAAAAAACAATATGAACCAAAATATGATTATGCAACAATGGAAAAAACAGATACTGTAATGATTATGTTGTATATTATAAGGCTTTATAGAATTAAACTAAAGGGAGGAGGTGCAACATAGGTACAGTATTTGACTCCTTTCTTAAGATTTGCACTAGAATACATAATCAGTATTTTAGATTAACTACGATTAACTTTCAGATGATCCATACGTAACCAATATTAAGATTTATTCTAAAAGCAATATTAAAACTAATAAAAATCTAATTCATAATGTGCACATAGCAATTTAATAAAAAAATAAAAAAAATCATACCCTAATCCTAATATATTACAGTTAAAATCCTTTTTTTCCAGGATGCAAGCTCTACTGTAAAATGGTTACATTCTGGGAAGAGACCTGGAGAACTTATTGGAGGAGGTACTTGGTCACACCTTCCATGTTGAATGTCATCTGAAAAGCATAAATCTCCCAGAACCCTATCTGGTTCTCATTCAGCAGCTGGGCTGCAGTGATCCAAAGGAAAAAAACACGGCTGTTTTGACTGCTACTCCACATATGCGGATGCTTCTGCAGGATCTGCATGAACAGGTCTAGAGACACAGCATTTCTTCTATTTCTTCCACGTGAATCATCAAAAATGGGCTTGTGGGCACGAGTATTGTTAAGTTTACATGTGGTTATGCAGCTAACCTATATGGTGACCTCCCAAGGAATTGGTAAGTGGAGAACTTTAACATGACTTCTAAGGCATTGTAAAATGTTGTGGTCGAGAATAACTGAAAGGGCATTGTAAAGGTGTGCCCACTCTGTACCAGCCTTAATTTCTGTAACTAGCATTAAAACCAGCAGTACTACTAATGCAATGCTTTTTGAAACAGAGTTAATATGGGATATTTTATGGGACTAAAAATATGTAATCATTAATAGGACAATGTTCAGGAACCTGATCAAAGCCTAAATTATGAAAATCTAACTTGAGACATGATTGCTGTCATATTAAATGTAAATTTAAACATTGTTAATCATCAGCCCAAGGAAAGTTGTATCATTCTGGAGCATTCATCTTAAATGAGACACATTTTCAAATACAACATGCCTTATGAAAATATTAAGAAAAAAACATCAGAAGATCAAAAGATCACATTAATTTTCAAGTGAGTTTTCTATACATTATAAACAAAAATGTTTAGACTGCAGTAAGGGATGTAAATAGTGAATGTCCTGATGTAAGTATTGCTTTATGATTATCTCCTGGGGAAATGGAGATTAATCAGATCTTTGTGTTTGCAGTCTATGATCTCCTGGCGTCACCAGATTGTTTGCCAGATCTCCTACAAGGAGGACTGAAGGATAAGAACGTGAATGACGTTTATATCCTGACAACCTTTCAGGTCCAGAATAAAGCGCCAATGCATATCTTTCGCATTTACAACCCTACAGACAACACTGATATTTTGGATTTCTCAGTATACGGGAAGCTCAACAAAGGTACTTTGTTTTTGTATAAGGACTTTTAGGCTTCTAAGAAAGAAAAATACATATACATAATTAAGTTTGTTGAGCCATATTGTGAGATAATGTTCTCAGATTAGAATCTGACTCTTAAAATACAGTAACAATTATTAAGCAGACATTTTGATAAGGTCACATGTCTGGACACATTCAGACCTCTCTTTGTCTCTGTCTCAGTCTCTCTGAGGTATCTGAAAATCAATGGAAAAATAGGTACAGCTAATTTCCTCAAAGTGCCACTGGCTGACGGCCGGCCGCACAACGTCCTGTTGCACTTCAGCGGGCTGATACATGGCACTCCTCGCATGCTTCTGTATGTGGACTGTAGGCTGGTGGAGATAGTGGAGGAATTGCCAGCTGCCTTGAAGACACTACCACCTGGTCCTAATCAAGTGGCACTAAAAACCATGCCCAGTACATCAGAGGTTTGAGCACACTCTAACACAGTGCCTTTCGAAACTTTAGCTTTAGGCACAAACATGATTTTTTTGTTAACTTTAGATTTCTACAAATGTTGTTTGTTCAACAGCTTACAGAGATATGTGCTATTATTTCAGGACAGTGTGTTAGACCTTAAGCTAGTTTTGGGTGAATCGATAGAAAACGTTGTGGAGCTTCAAGACTGTTCGCACCTGCAGGGTGAATCGATACAATTATTGGGTGAGTGGCTTTTATGGTACCTTTACTTTTTGATCTATCATTATAGCAAGAAGGAAAACCATTATTATTGGCCAATGATTTCAACAGGCCTCTCATCTAAGCCGGAGCCAGCCATCTTTGACCTTGTGCAGATGATCCAAGAACTGAAAGGGAAAATGGACCAGCAGGTACCATGCTGTGTTTTTCAGAAATATATAATAAAAAGACCTTGCATGTTAAGGTTCCACAAGTAGGATGATTGCATACTGTAGCTATTATTACTATTATACTATTATATATCTTAACAGATCCAGGAGACTGCAAATTTAAGAAAAATACTTATGGAGTGTGTTCCATGTGGTAAGCTCCTCACTCAGGCCTAATATAAACACATGGTTAATTGCATTCACTTAAGGTTGCCGCATAAGCATAATAATGAGGATAATGTTTTATGCAGGCCTCATGTGTCCGATTCATTTTTTTAGATGGGCAAAACACAGGCAAGACTGATGAGGACTCCCACACCAAGTGTGATCCAGGAGTGTGCTTTCAGCAGAGCATGTGTACGGAGACCGCGCAAGGTGTCAAGTGTGCACCGTGTCCTGAAGGCTATGTAGGAAATGGAGTCCATTGTGAAGATGTAGATGAGGTAAAACTTCCAAACATCAACTTGTGCTACCATTGTAGACATCACAAGTCATATTAGCATGCTTTGGGGTGTCACCATTGAAGCAGCTTCTACCATAGCTTCATTAGATTTTTGAAGGTATGTCCACAAGGGACAACGTTTTTGTATGTAAGACTTGATGTGTTGGTTACTATGAACTTTGGATGTTGGTGGACTTACACTAGGCGGACTGTGTAAGGTAAGTTGGGGTAAGATGGCACATGTGGGTATTCGCTAGATGGCGCCACCGGTTGATTTGTTTACTCCCACAAAGTTGACTTGGTTAGGTAAGGGGTTGTTGCTAAAAAAAAGTGGAAATTACAGGAGAAAATGTACTTTACAAGTGTGGCATCTTACACTTACTGATGCGGCATGTTGTCCTACACTATCAGGGAAGAAGCCAGTTTTGGTCACGTCCATTCAATGACTGCAACTAACATTTGTTGTACATTTATCTAAATGGCATTATGTGGTTATGTAAATTGTTATCACATATGTCCTTTTAATTTGTACTTAGTGATGGCCTGATAAGGGTTACAGTAGTTTAATTAGCCTGCTTGTGATGAAATTTCTCATGAATGAATCCATATAACTGATTGACGTTTACAGAAGACTTCGAGTAAAGTACAATGATGAGACTCTTGTCCGCAGTAAAACATTTGCATGGTGCAAATGGTTTAAAGAAGGCTGTGTGTCTGTGAATGACAAGGTGGCTTGGAGCTCACTGTGGCCATTCATGTGAACATTCAGCGAGTGGAACGGCTGATCCTTGAAAATCATCAGTTAACTTTGATGACTTTCGCCATATTGCAAAAGAGACGCATCTGTCTATGTGAACACGAACAACACTTATACACTACAGGAACTCAGCTGGGAGTTATTACCTCATCCCCTGTACAGTCCTGACCCTGCTCCAAGCCATTTCCACATGTTTGGAAAGCTCCATTAAAGGAGTTCCTTGGAGGCCAGCATTTCAGACATGAAGCAAGCAGAACGATGGGTGTACTGGAAAAACTTTCTTGATGGTATCCAAGCACAAGTTAAACGCTGGGATAAGTGCATGGGATTATATAGAGTAATAAAGTTAAGTTAAAGTTTTACTCTCATAACTGTCCTGTTAATCTGCACAATCGAAAGTCCCGGTTTGACTTGAACACCAATCGTAGTCGTCTATGCAGATGAATCCTGTGGGTCGCGGAGGGCCTGGATCCTATCCCAGGAGGCCTCACCCCACATACTTCAGGTTTCTATCATTTGTAACTATTTTATTACTATCACAAAACTTAAAAACAAATCAATAAAAAAAAAAAACTAGTCCAGGGGACACCTACTCATGTTTAAAAGTACATTTAGAGAAACAGATCATGCTAGCAGCATTGTTTTACGTACACCCTCATTCGACCACAAGTACATCAAATCAAATCTATCCTGCAAACAGATGGAGAGAGACACAACGCAGCCATAACACACCAGTTTTCTCTTGTAGAGGCGTAGTTGCTGTTCTTTCCATTACACACAGCAGTGTGTTATGCTAGCTCTCGGGGTTCCTGCTTTAGAGGGGCAAACAAATCCTTCCATAAAACCAGTATAACAGCACTTTGTGTTTCACTCAGACACTCATTGTTCGAGTGGAACAATTCGACTTTAAAAAAGATTTTATGACAGATTGAGGTAATCTCTCACCAAGAGCAAATCATTTCCAAACCCGGTCATTTAAATCCTGGAACGGTATTATAAAATAGAGATCCGGAGCCTTATTTCTTTTCAGTGTGTTGTGATTTGTGTGTTTGTAGTGTCAGTTCAACCCATGTTTCCCTGGCGTACGGTGCGTTAACACAGTCCCAGGATTCCAGTGTGAGAGATGTCCTAGAGGGTACAGTGGGCCGGAGTTGCAGGGTGCGGGCATCGTCTACGCCCAGTTACGCAAGCAGGTAAGAAAACGCTTTAGGATAGGCTTGATCCTCTAGGATAGTTTTATTTTCTCAATTGAAGCCTTTTGGATGAATAGTAGACAACGTTTAGGATTATACAAGATTCATTTCATCATCTGAAATTACACGCCTGGATAAAATGGTTCTTGATATACTTAGATGATTAATGGGTTAATGGTTAACTTGAAACCTTTATGAAAAGGAAACCCTATGTTGTAGGTTTTTCCAAAATTCTTTAGGTTCCCGTCAATCCAAAGATTAGGGAACTTTGGGTTTTAAGTGAACTTCTAGACAACAGACCTACAGTTTGGGAATTTTTAGCTTGTTTGAACCCCCATCTCCCTAGACGGATTGCTTCAGAGGTTCTACTCTCAGTACTAATCCAGATCCTGGAATCCTGGTGTCCTGGAATTCCAATCCTTGGATTGGGAATTCCCTCACATTCCTACCATATTCAATCCAGTTATTTGTTCAGTTAGGTTATACCATAGATATTAAATTCCCAAAATCTCTGTGCACCAGATCTGTAATGATATAGACGAGTGTCTAAGTGTGGACAACGGAGGCTGTGTTTCTAATTCCTACTGCCAAAATACAATGGTAAGATTTCTCACAAATATCCTCACTAATCAAGATTCCATCAATATTATGCTTGCTTCCTGCAACCACTGTTAATAAATCGAACAAGCCACTTTTAGGGTTCCTTCATCTGTGGAGACTGTAAGCCTGGTTTCACTGGAGATCAAATAAGAGGCTGCAAGTACAACCCTGTAATCGAACTTGGTCCTACTGATCCTGTTGATACTGCTGAACACAACAGGCTGTGTGGGAACGGTGAGCGCAACCCGTGCGACCTCAACGCTGAGTGCATCGTGGAGAGAGATGGAAGCATCAGCTGTGTGGTGAGATGTTCAGATAAGTGCGAGGGTTGCGGTTTGGCATTGGGTTAGAGCAGACATGTTGTAATAGCTTCTTCCTCAATCAGTGCAACATCGGCTGGGCCGGTGATGGCTACGTGTGTGGGAGGGACACGGACATCGATGCTTACCCTGACAAAAAACTTCCATGCCAGGAAACATACTGCAAAAAGGTGACTCATCCTCACCATTCTTCATTTCATACTACTTCATAAACGTTTATATGACCACATAGGCTTTTCATTCATTCTATGCAAATTATTGATCTTGCTTCCAGGACAATTGCATGTTTGTACCCAATTCAGGCCAGGAAGACGCAGATGGTGATGGAAGAGGTGACGCCTGCGATGAGGATGCAGACGATGACGGCATCATCAACGAGAAGGTATACACCAGGGATCAACTCAAACAAATATGAGGTCATTTATATCTCATTTAACATTTATAATATTTTAAATAACATTCCCAAATACATGTGTAAATGAAAAAAAACAAAAAAACAGGACAACTGCTGGTTGAAACCAAACACAAACCAGAAGAACAGCGATGAAGATGCTCATGGTGACGCATGTGACAACTGCCTAAAAATAAACAACCCAGACCAGAGGGACACAGACCAGGATGGACTGGGAGACGATTGTGATGATGACATGGATGGTGATGGTAAGAAATCTGCACGCATAATGTTTTAAAGATATCAGATAACAAGTGTTGCTGCTGTCTGCTTTGAAGTTATAAGTTGCAATTATAGGTTTTGTTATTGCGTTTATACTGTATGTAGAGATATCGAGAATGTGTAAGGATCCAGATGGTCTGACCAAACATGGCTGAAACCTCACTAGAAATAATTTCTTACTGTAAAAAATAAAATCATTTATAAATGATCACTGAGGACATTTTTACATAAATAGATTCATTTATGTGGGAGGTGTTCGATTCACATCACAGTACTGTGATGAGATTCTTATGGTCCATGAATGACGAGGTGGCTCGGAGCCCACTTGCAGTCGTTCCCGTGAACATTCAGCTGCATCTGTCTATGGGAACTGTACATACAATCATTCACAAGCCCCACTTGCACATTACAGGAACACAGCTGGGACTTAGTGCAATATTCCTGTACAGTCCTGACCTCGCGCCAAGTCATTTCCACACATTTGGGCCATTAAAGGAGTTCCTGGGAGGCCAGGGTTTCAGATTTGAAGCAGGCAGTCCGATCACGGCTCCAGGGTACTGAGATAACTTTCTACATTGATGGTATCCAGGCACTAGTGAAACGTTGAGATAAGTGCATTGGTGCAGCAGGGGATTATATAGAAATAAAGAAGTAAAGAGAAATAAAGGGAGTTTTTACTTCCATAACGGTGTTCTGTTATTCTGAACAATCAAAAGTCCTGGCTGGACTTGAACGCCTTGTGATTATGGAGGCATTTGTGGCATCTTTCAGTGGAATCGGAATCTAACCTTTTCATTTTTACTTTTAAAAGAGAGATATACAACAGAGAAACAGCTCCATTCCAAGGAGCCTGTAGTTTCCAGAACTATGCAGAGTTTACTATTTTCAAGTCAGTGTTTGAGTGTCTGAGGTTTTTTTTTTTATAGACTTCTACTGAAATACACACCTCCCTTTAAATTTTCCTCCTTAAATTTGTTTTCTTTCAGACACACAAAATGGTGTTTTTTTTTTTTTTTTTTTAAATATTGTCTTTCTGTCAGCCTGCTTTTGTACAGATCTGCATTTTATGGAGGAAAAAAAAACACAGTGTCCCAGTAAATTTCAGAGCACCAATTAGAAACACCGTTTTTCAAAGGATCTCATTATTAGGTATGACTTGCCCTGAAGGGATTTTCTTCTTGGCGACCCCTTTGAAGCACCATATTGATAAAACTCCTCTAAAGCACAGTGATGCCTTGCAGTCTGACATTTATATGCTGTTCATAAATAACATGACTCCAGACACTTGACTCGATCTTTCACATGCTGGTCATGTCTCTGTGGGCAAAACCACATTTCCAGCATGAGGCCTAGCCAGGAGCTAACGATCAGTGGAAAGTATTTTGCAAAGAGTTGAACGGAAACACTGCCACCTTTTGACACATGTCTTGAAATATGCAACGCATACACAAAGGCATTATTGTCTTGTGTACGTACACCAAAATTCTTTAAGGCATTTGCACCATCAAAGTATATAGAAAATGTATTCATATGGGTTTAGGAGTTTATTTAATGATGTAAATGCCAGTTAATCGTTGTTTCCATTTTGTTCTGATGATCAGGAGTGAAAAACATTTTGGATAACTGCCAGAGAGTTCCCAACCGGGACCAGCTGGACAGTGATAATGATGGTGTAGGAGATGTTTGTGACAGCTGTCCTGATGTGCCCAACCCCAACCAGGTATAATACAGCTACTTTCCATGGATGCTTAAGCAGAAAGAGTGGTTTTTATTTGTGCAATTTTAAAGGAATCCAGGTAAAATGTTTAGCTTTCGAAGAAAAATCAAGAGAAAATTTGTACTTAATGCTTAAGGATAACTGGTCCCACCAAACAGTCATCTATAGTGATTTAATTTACTTACTTACATTTTTCATGACACTTTAAACATCAGATATTCCAGATGTTCAAGATGTACATTTAGTAAATCATTATTCTTCAATAACTCCAAAAGTACAACATGTGATGAAAAGATGTTCCATAAAAACATCGTAGTCTTTATGATTACAGCAATACTGTTTTAGATCAAGTCAAGAATGATATACAACTTGCTGTAGTCTTTATTAATGGATTATTCATTCATTATGGAAACTGGTTTAAAAAAAAAAGAAGTAATAGCTACTGGCTGTGGTCGCTTTGTCTTTTAGTCAGATATTGACGATGACCTTGTAGGAGACACTTGTGATACCAACACTGACAGGTAAATGCGATTATGTTTCATCTTGAATCCACATTTGTCTATTTATCCGTTCGCCCATCATTTCTAACGTTTAATGCTATCACAGTGATGGGGACGGACACCAGAACACCAAAGATAACTGCCCTACAGTCATCAACAGCTCTCAGCTAGACACGGACAAGGACGGGCTTGGGGACGAATGTGATGATGATGATGATAATGACGGCATCCCAGATAAACAAGACAACTGCAGATTGGTGCCCAATGTAGACCAAGCAGATAAAGACAGTACATACCTAACAATATGGTTTCTATATGTATATGTTTATGTATACCCCACAGTGTGCGTTTTGTCCTAATAGATCATTCTATTTTCCTGTACGCTGACTAGATGACAATGTGGGCGACGCCTGTACTGGAGACTTTGACCAGGACCGGGTGATTGACAAAATCGACCCCTGTCCTGAGAATGCAGAGATCACGCTGACAGACTTCAGGGCGTATCAGACAGTGGTGCTGGACCCCGAGGGCGAGGCTCAGATCGACCCCAACTGGGTTGTCCTTAATCAAGGCATGGAGATCGTTCAGACGATGAACAGCGATCCAGGACTCGCAGTGGGTAGGTCTGAATGACTTTATTCATAAACACAGGAGCAATGTGAAGCGCAGGGATTCATTCTATTACACAAAATGGAACATGGTGCATATCTTAAATCAATGCCAGTGGATTTGCGACTTGGGCCAAGGTTTAGTCATAATGTCAATGAAACGCTTCAGGTGGTTCACGATGCTCCTCTCAGGTTACACGGCGTTCAGTGGCGTGGATTTCGAGGGAACCTTCCATGTGAACACGGTGACTGATGATGACTACGCCGGGTTCATCTTTGGCTACCAGGACTCTTCCAGTTTCTACGTGGTTATGTGGAAGCAGACAGAGCAGACCTACTGGCAGGCTGTCCCATTCAGGGCTGTAGCTGAACCTGGCATCCAGCTCAAGGTTTCAGTCATCACTATTACTTTCAATACAGAATGTCAATATTAATCATTAGTGGGTTTCTGTAGTCTCTGTGATTATCCCTCTGGACTCAATGTGCAGAAACCAGTTATTGACATGATTTATTTTTGATAAAACTGGCAGTAGTTTAGCTTAGCGTGTCATCTTTTCTTCCCCGAGGCTGTGAAATCCAAGACGGGGCCTGGCGAGTTTCTGAGGAATTCTCTGTGGCACACGGGGAACACCGAGCATCAAGTGCGGCTTCTGTGGAAAGATTCTCGCAACGTGGGCTGGAAGGACAAGGTCTCATACCGCTGGAACCTGCAGCATCGGCCTCAGGTCGGATACATCAGGTGAGACAGCTCAGCCGTTAAGTAGAAGTTCTTTTCTATTGAGAAAGAACCATTGTGTCTACTTGCCTATCGATATTTGCCAGTCAGAATCAGAAAGCTCCTCCTCTTAAACCAGCATTCAAGTGTTTTGGCCTGAGCAGCACATGTGCATCTGCTTTGGAGAAGACGATGAATTCCGAAAATGCTAATGTGTTGCCAAAATGCAAATATGTGAAAGTTAAAAATGCCTTTTCCCCATGGATGTCTGGTTGTGATTTTCGATGGAAAGGCTAAGACTATGTCTATGTCTGTCCATAGCTCGCAAGTGAAATAACAAGCGGCGTACAAATCAAACATCGGGACTTTTTCTTTGTGCAGAATGACAGAACTCAGTTATGAGAGGAAAATAAAACGACCTTTATTTCTCGATATAATCCTCTGCTACACTAATGCACTTATCCCAGTGTTTCACTGGTGCTTGGATACCATCAAGGTAGAACGTTTTCTCGGTAAGCTGGAGCCATGATTGCATTGCCTGCTTCATATCATCTTCACTGCTGAAACACTGGCCTCCCAGGAACTTCTTAAATGGAAACTGTTTGATCACCAAAGGCAGAACCTCATACATACTTGCACCACTTGCACAGTACAGGAACTCAGTCGGCTGGGAGTTATTGCAAACATCCCCTGTACAGTCCTGACCTTGCTCTACATGTTTGTGCAATTTAAGGAGTTCCTGGGAGGTCAGCATCATGAATCAGGTAGTCCGATCATGGCTCGAGCATCCGGAGAAAACTTTCTACCTTGATAGTATGCAAGCACTAGTGAAACACTGGGATAAAGAGCATTGCTCCGCTATATAGTGCAGCAAACTTCTGTACATTTCCTTAACTACGTTTCTGCATGCCGTTGCGTTACCTGACCACATTGGTTTGTAGTATTTGAAGCAGGAATTTCACCACCTGCTGACTATTATGTGTAATTGCTTGACTTGCATTTCCTTTGAGACACGCCTAATAATGTAACAGGTGTTTGAAATCAGTAGCAGAGCTTGCTGCAGACAGTAATGAAAACAACACGTTCACAGTCTGGAAGGAAGGAGGGATGGAGAGAGAGTGGAAGACAGAGAGGGATTTACTTTGAAAAAGGTTACTATGGGCTAATATAAACCCTGTACTTTTGTACTTTTACTCAAGCAGACATGTAAATGGAGGCCTTCTACTTTTACTTGAGGGAATCTCTACTTTCGGTCAAGTCCAGGAATTGTGTACTCTGCCTACCACCGTTTCTATTATAAATTAATGTACAGTAAGGGCTATAAAGAAATCAGCCCCAACTTTAAGACTCTTTATACCTTTTATGTATTTTTTAAATGTCCTTTGGTTGTGGTGATGATGCACTTGTGTCTTTAACACATTTGCCAAATGAAATCTCACTGGAGACTGACCTACATTGTAAAACTGATATCTACTATTAGCTAGAAATTCTATTGACCATATCTTCGATCTTGCTTGGAAAGGGTCCGGTTTTATGAAAGCGCCAGTCTGGTGGCAGACTCCGGCGTGGTCATTGACACAAGCATGAGGGGTGGCCGCCTTGGTGTATTCTGCTTCTCCCAGGAAAACATCATCTGGTCTAATCTGAAGTATCGCTGCAATGGTAAGTGGACCGCTCTTGATTTCAGCACCTCAGAATTCCCGAAGGAATACTTTTCTTTTAATACATGTTGCATTTACAGACACAATCCCTGAAGACTACCAGGATTACATTGCACAGGACTCCACCAGGAAAGAGGATACACAGGATAATACTACACAGTAATGTGATAGGACGCAGTGCCTGAAAAAAGTCCTCACACAGCTAATAATTCGGGGGAGTTATTTAAGGGTATTATATTAACCAATCCCACTTGCTTTGTAAAAAGATTTTTGGGTAAAGTCGGTCTTTATGTAGTCCACTAAATGAGCGAGCAGAATGAACTCTACTTTTTGCTTGGCTCACATGTTGGACATATTTTCAGTGTTATATGGAAAACATTCAGCAAGCCTGAAAGTAACTAACGATGACTTTGGGACCTAAACTGCATTCTCCACTCTTGTACACAACTTTCCTACTAGTTTGACTGTGAATAATGATGCTGTGTAAGTCGTAATGCTTTACTGAATGATCTGCCAGGGCTGTATAAGATTTAAGTAGTTAGATATAAGAAAGTTTGTAGAAAGTTTTTGAACTGTTTTTTTTTTTTTAATAGTAAGATGTATATGAATGGAATCAAATTCTGTTGCTGCATACAAAATTATTTCCCCCCCCCCTTTTAATATGGATGTGTATTATGGGATAGGTCTTAAATTAGGAAAATGTGGTTGTTTGATTTTTCTAGGACTGGGCAGCTGTAAAAATGTCACGTGTCATGGAATCTTTTTCTAGCTTTTTCTACACCAGCTCACGGTCATGATGTACCAAAAATGCAATTAAAAGCAAATCGTTCTTTCCATGGAAAATGAACACAACATTTATTTCTGGAATGTCTCATGTATATTTTTTATTTAAAGATCAAACAAATAACCTGAAAAGAACAGGCTTTCTTCTGCACAGTTAAGCTTGGGTCCTTTATGATTATTTAAAAAATATTGAACAGGTAAGAAAACATGATCAGATTTTTTGTTTTGTTTTTTGTAAACATATGTAAATTTTTCTTGGAAAAAATCATGGCATGCAAAATTAGCAGAAATAGGAATATAAAGAGTTACAGCTTTGTAAATAGTGTGAACATGTATAGTGGTCAAATACCTTCATACAGAGACATAGACTTCATTTATAGCATATTCTGTTTCATTTCAACTAGACACAATGTGACTATATAGAGCACCGAATAATTCACAGATATACATGTAGAACACAAAGAACACAAAGAACACAAAAAACATGCGCAAAAACCTATTGTTAGTCAATGATCAGGAATGTAATGCAGGTACATTTTTAGCACTTAAAATGTAATAAATTTAGGGTTTAAACCTATAATATGCTCTTAGTTTAAAGATCTGCTCTCTAAGTGGTCATGGCACTGATGCAGCGGTTCCTCAAAAGTGCTTCAACTACTGCAAAGAGTATCAAACAAGCAAAGTGTACAGTTCTATATTTCTTTAACTTACATTTGATCTCATAGGCTTATTTGTTTAAACCTACATAGGTGATAATATTGAATACTGTGTTTATGTAGTTTTAGGTCAGAAAACGTAGAAGTTCACATCTTGAACTGTATTGACTGACGCATTGTGTCTAAGGTGAACAGCCTTAAAATCTTCACAAGTTTTTACTTTCTTTTGATTGTTAGAGGCAATGCCAATGTTCAAATCCAAACCAATATGCTGCATGTGTGTTGATAAAAAGAAGCAAAATAAGACATTAAAAAAAAAAAAAAAAAAAGTTAAAAAAACAAACACACAACATTTAAAAGAAATCCAGTTCAGTATTTTGTTTCACATGTTTCTCTTTCCAATGACAAACACATCATCATAAACAAATATTTCAACTTCCTTATTTAAATAATTTCTCACCAATTACAAATGACCAAAAGTGACAAAACTTACAAATTTGGATCGCTTAACTTAAAACTAACTTTACAGGGCAGTGTAACGTGAAATGTCTCTTATTTACACTGAGATGACACCATGCAAGTCTTGAGCATGAGTACGGCTCTAATAAGGTCAAATAATTTAGAGCATCCAAGGCACATTTGGATGTAATTAAAAAAAAAAAAAAAAAATTTTTTTAAATATATATAGCAATAATAATAATAATAAACAAAATAATAAAGCAATGGAATTACCTCCGGTTACCACCAAGCTGACTGTACCTGTTGGAACCTTTTGTTTATTTTTTATTTTTTAATGTACAGAGCATTCCCCCCCCCCATTTTTTTTTATGTGCAGACCTACTTACAGTCTGTGTACAGTGTACTTCAAAAATGTGAATTTAGTAGCAATGTGTAAAGCTTGTGCAAGTGACGTAATTAGTGACATCATTTGCCGATCAAGAACGAGTGAAACAATTTAACAATTTAAGGTAATTATTATCAGGTAATTATTTCCTGATTGGTATCCCATTTTCCATCCTGTAGAATTTTTGCAATTTAGCAATTTTGACCTGCAAAATTATACAGGATGTAAAATGTGATGCATATCAGGAAATAATTACCCGAGGTGGTAGATACCTTCCAACATGATGGTGAAATTTGTCTAAAACTCGTCTGATACAACCTGCTTTATCTTCGGGTTTATAGTTATTACCTGAAGTGATAAATATTAATAATATCTTTGCAACACCGTTACAATTTCTGAAATTGTCCAGTTAAGAAACATACTCTTTGTATCTCTGGTGGGTGTGAACTTTTACCACCTTTTAAAGACTTAAGTATGCAGGAACTGCTCGACACTGCGCTATGGATTTGTGCCAATGCTTTGGTTTGATCCTCTAAGGAAGGACAAATGTCTCTTACTCTTTAAAAGAGGGGAACGCTGAAGGTGCACAATGTATAGACACGTTTATAGAGCGGGTCTGAATACCCACAGCACAGCACGCACATCGTCATGCATGATCTGAGAAAGAGCATGACCTCTGTACACATCGGCTGAGGGAAATTCCTGCAGTGAGTGTTTATGCAGATGTGTGCTGAGCATGGTCTCTCACAGCTCTGATCTAGCTGACAACTAAAGATGTCAAATTGGTACTTTTCAGATACGGGAGAGAAGAGGACATATTTCTTCAAACGAGGATTAGTATAATATAATGATATCAGTCGTTGCTTACTTAGTGAAAGCCAGCTTGAAAGCCAGTTTATATTTGGAGTCAGATAAGTAGATTTCGTTGAGTCTGATACTGAAATCTGAAACTAAATACATATTTAACCTTCGGCTGTCCCTCACTAGTCATAGGAGAGCTTAGACTAAAATGATATTTACTTTATATTATAATCTTTCAGTTTTAATACAGGGTGGGATTGTAAATCTGGCATATTCACACATGCATTTAGTTTAAATCTAAATCTTTGACATAATTTTGATGCTGTCTAGATGAATTATAACCGCAGACAGAGCAGAATTTTCAAAACTCAGCATGGCAGGACTAGGCAGGCTATGTAGGGGAGTATGTAGGAATACGTCCAGCTAAATGGCCCATCGACAAAAATAATGTAAAAATGTTACACAGCTGCACAAGCTTTATATACAGTAATTACTGTCCAAAAGACCTCAGACTGTGTACAGATTGACACTGGATTGAAACAAAAAACACCCACTGTAACAACATCTTGGGATGTTCGCCATCAGCATCGATCCTCATCGCTCGACCCACGTAACATTCAAATCAACACGGCTGACTTGGAAACCTGTAGCTTTCTGTTCATAAGCCCAACGTCTGCTTCAGGCGTTCTTGTGTAAATGGTCCACCAAATAGATTTAACCACAAATTTGGTATTTTCATCACAATGTTTTGACTTTTTGCAGGTACACCCTGGTTAAGCTGCACGGCATCTTATTTTAATTGGAACTTTTTCACTTTCACATGTTTAAAGGTTAAAGAAGGTAGTGAGAAAATTATGTCGAACAACAAACCAATAAACAACAATTTTACTGTATTTTTGGACTGATGAAAAAACAAAACCAAAAAAAAATTGGCAGTTTTAAAAGCCGTACTATGTTAGTAACATAAAATCGTCACAGAAAGTCATACAATCTGCACAAGAATCGTACAAGTAGGCAGGTCTGAATATGAATTGGTCATATGATCTTAACTGAAATACATATTCAGAAGCTGAAATTTCTCCAAACATAAAATTAAAGGGAGAGTGCTCCAGGAATGTTTGCTTTCCCAAACAATTTTTTTTTTTTAGCCTGAAAGAATAAAATAAACACCTTGAAAAACCTTTGAAATTATGTTCTTCATAGCTATCTATTATTTTGGTGTGAAGTGTATAAAAATTAAAATGTAACAAACACAAAACACCAGATACTGTAAACAAGCAAACCAAAAAAAGTTGTAATGAAAAAAAACATGCTCGAGGTTGACTTGCATAGAATACTTTATCTATCAAAAGATGCAAATGTAACACATGAGACAGTAACAGTAGAATGAGCCTGAGCAATGCTTTGTTTTCATACTTCCATGGTTTCTACTTGCCTAATAAAAAAAAAGAAAGAAAAGATGCCCTCCTGATTACCAAGTAATCAAATTAACAAAAACATGTAATCGAAACAATGTAACAAATCTCCACTGATCTGTCTACAAGGTGTCAGGCAAGTGACACTTTTAAAATAAAACTGTTAAGAAAAGTAACAACATCAACAGAATGTTTTAGTGACAGGATGGATGTGATGTATTCGAAGACTGTCTTTATGCTTCAAACCTCTTTGGGAAGAGCATGGGGGCTACCAGAGTCCACATGTAGAGGAAGAGACAAACCCAACAAGATGCCATCTTGATCCAGAACACTGACCAGCTCCCTTCCAACAATCTCTCAATCTTAGCATTGTCATAACTGCAAGGAAGAACAGATTGCACAGGAAATCA
This sequence comes from Clarias platycephalus, assembly GCA_030068275.1. NCBI lineage: Eukaryota > Metazoa > Chordata > Actinopteri > Siluriformes > Clariidae > Clarias > Clarias platycephalus. The sequence continues at coordinate 10,151,242 of JAQQZT010000014.1, forward strand.
AACACACATGTTCAACATGAATAAGCAACTGTAACTGTTTATTAAAATATACACAATGTTAGATCAGTTTTGACTGAATGAGTACGTCTAACACATACATAATTCAGGGGAACTTTTCTTGGTTCAAACGGACTGCTGATTCACATCATCAGGTAATGCCTATATTGAATAATATCGAACACACAAAATGTTCCATCCAAAAACTATTTAAAAGAGTGAAGTGTATTTGTTTACCAGCTTCATCTATTCACATATTTGGCTTCAGTGTTCAGCCAAGAACGCAAGACTGAGCTGGAAGAATCCAAATGATCCGTTTGGCGAATACTCCCGTTTCGTAGTCAACTACAGCAGTACTGGGCAAAAAGTGCTTTATTGACTATTGAGATTGTTTGCTGCTCAAGTGGTGTTAACATCCCAAGCTTGATCATTTACATCACTAAAACGTTTACAAGAGAAAACATAACAGGAGTTGCAACAGATACGTTTAAGCAGCTACTAGATGCTGAACTGGCCGAACTAATAATTCACATCGGGATATTTACAGATTACAACCCCTTATGCTGCCAGATAATCCAGACCTCCCTCTGCCCTCTGGACCGGGCTGACTTGTCCTGGTTGAAGATGTTGTCGCATGGATGTTCCAAGTGGTCCGCATGGGATGTGTGTGGTGATTGGGGACAGATCGACTCTACCATGAAGACGGTCCTGTTCTGGCTGATGCAGACAGCTGTTCTTTGAGCGCTTATGACTGCAGCTGGAATTTCCTACAGTCTACCTGAGCCTCCAAATTAACTTAAAGACATCCAGCCACGAGCCACCTAACACAAAGTATGCCTGCCAAACAATCCCTGCTATCCGTTATCACCCAAGTGAGGATGGGTTCCCTGTTGAATCTGGTTCTCCTCCATCTCAGGGAGTTTTTCTTTGTCCCTGATCGCCCTGCAAGCCGAGGGTGATGGTGGCAATCTGATAATTTTGATTTATACACATTTTTCACATTTTATACAAACTTCCGTAATTTTCTTTTGATTCTGCAAAGCTGCTTTGCGACAGTGACCATTGTTAAAAGCTTCATACAAATAAAATGTAACTAAATTTTTTTATTTTGTAGCGATCAAACAAATTGCAGAAATGCCACAAAATAATTATTTAATAGCTTTATGAAATATTATTTAATATTTAACATTCTGCCTTCATAAAACATACTGCAGATCAAATTATATAATATTGTAAAATGAAAAGCAGATTTTTTTGGGGAAAGAAATTTGTTATTTGTTAAAAGGGAACTTGTTATTTGCATGTCTAAAACAAATGTCAAGACTAGGACCAGGCGAATCAGATTTCCCCACTCAAGTATGACATGGGGCTGCCGGTCAGGTATAGGATCAGGGGAGATGGTGATCATTACCTCGACAGTCACTGCACGGACATATATTGAAATTCGAAACACTTTTCTCATGCCACTGATAGAAAATGGGTTTGCAGATTAAATCCTTTTTCAGGATGATAATGTGTCTTGCCACAGAGCCAAGAGTGTTAAAGCCTTTCTTCAACTCAGTCCCATTACCAGGAGTCTCAAACTGACAGAAATGCTATGGTGTTACTTAAAAAAAAAAAAAAAGAAAAAAAAAAGTGAAGTCAGGCCCACAAAAGTGAAGTCAGTCCTGCAAAGACTCTAGGACATCATAAAAAGTAATAAATAAATACTAATTGTAATTTTTACTCTTAAAAATTACATTTAATTATATGACTGCCTAAATTTACTTGTTTGAAGAATGTCTCATGAAGCCAGAATTTTCACCTATTAAATAAAAAATGTTTTGTGACATGTGTGATTTGTGCCCGTGTGATAATGTAAAAAACCTGGAAGAATTTTATCCGAGTGTAGTGATTCTTTCTTTCTTTTTTAACGCCATTTTCATGGCAGGAGTCAGTTTTGTTATTCAATATTAAAACTAGATAAGATGTTTAAAATTTATTTTTTCTAAGAACTTTAAAACTACATTTGGATTTACATGTTTAAAAACTTAAGAGTCAACGGTTAAGTTCCTTAAAGAAGTGAAGAGTTACAGTCAAATAAAAGTTTGATGGACATCTGGGTTCTGCCTGATGGCTATTGTGGTGGATTTTCTGTAGACAGTAAAAATGTGTGTGTAGCTTTTGAGTGACCTATCCTGCATTTTGTACAAGTCACTTGATCCAACATCGGGATTTATTTCATATAGTTTATTATTTAAGCATTGCTCTCATTCTGATTGCCATTTATTTTTGATGTATTCATTTAAAATTGGTTTAGGCACCCCTTGATAAATATCAGATTTTGGTGATTTGTTTAATTGAAAAGATGTTAACACAGTCTCTCTTGGAAATGGAAAAATGCACAATATTTTCAGCAAACACTGATGCATAGTTACTTTTTATGCCATAAATTGAACAAAAATAAAAAATAGAAACATTATTATGGCACTGTGCAAAGGTTTGGGCACCCCAGAGTCTCAGATTCTTTTTGCAAGGTTTCAGACCTTAATCAGCTCGTTAGATCTGCTGCATGGAAACAGCTGTCACTAGTAAATGCCAATTTCAAAGATTTATAAATACTTTGACTCTTCAAACCTTGTACACACACACTTGCGGACACTCAACAACTATGGGTTCCTCTAAGCAGCTGTGTAAGACTCTAAAAATGAAAGTTATTGATGCCCACAATGCAGGAGAAGACTACAAGAAGATAGCAAAGCGTTGTCAGCTTGCAGTTTCCGCAGTGAG
>JAQQZT010000014.1:10154889-10169281 GCA_030068275.1 Clarias platycephalus
GTGTTGCAGTCAGTGGCACAGGAAACACTGTACGGGTGGAGGGAAGAATGGATTCCACTAAATACCAGCAAATTCTGAAGCAGTTAACATGTTTTCAATTAAAAAATCACCAAAATCTGTTATTTATCAAGGGGTGTCTAAACTTTTGCATAAGACTGTAAAGCATTTGACTGCTTTTTTTTTGGATAATGTTTCTTTGGCAGTTTTTCTGCTTTCTTGTGTGGTGATTCCATAATTTGTGCCTGTTTACTTCAGTAAACAAAAAAAAGTAAAACCTAACATTTACCAATACCTAATCACAAAGACACACACAAAAAAAACTTCTACTAAATTTACAGATCAAAAAAGGTTTTGATTCCCTTCACTCAGCATTTGTGATAAGTCTATAGTGAACTGGTGAAGGACTTACTGGAACCAGTTTGTGACCGTCATCATGACATAGAGTGAGCCGAGGAAGAAGACAAAATGGAAGTAGGCGTAGCTGTAGACGGTGCCTTCCTCCTCATCATAAAATACATTCTGTCCTCCCACAGTCTTCTCCTCCCCATCATAATCATCTGCAACAAATCACAACAGTTCATTCAGCATTCACTTAAGTGTGCAGTGTCCTACATGAACACCAGGAGGCACCATCAAGCTTTCTGGCACATACTGTTAGAGTTTTAAAAAGTTTTTAAAATGGCATAGCCATTTTTATTTTTTTTAGAAGAAACAAAACTCAAAAGTAAGTGAATAAATCACGAACCAATTAATTCTTACCTGCAAAGTCAGTGCAGCAAAAGCAGCAACGTGCCCTCTGAAAGAATGATGAAAAACTCATTAGTTAGTTAATAGTTTTTTTTTTCTTTTATTTCATTTTAATGAATCCAAAGCATCATTAGAATATTTATGCACAAAATTTGTTTTTGTAAGGTAAAAAATTCAGACCTCATTTTCTTGCACTGAGTTTCTGTACACTCGTAATGCCGCTGAGCTCCTCTTTGTTGTGGAGGTCAAGCTGTACACAAAGAGCAAAAAAAAAGAAAAGAAAAAAAAAGTCTCATACACATAGATCAATACAAGCCATGTCCAAGTAACTAATACTGCTGTCTTTTGAGTTAAGTCCTCTTTAGGGTTTCTTCATCAAGCCATTGCCACTTCTGACTTGATAATTTGGGAAATTTACACTTTATTAAATGTTCTATTTCTGTAAAGCCAATATCCATCATTAAAAGCAAGCTACAAATAAAATAAAATTCTTTTATTCTGCAAAAAATTACGTAGGTCTGAAAGAGTTTTCTTGAAATTTCTTCTGAATTTTTATCTTTTACACTCAATTTTTTGCTATGAACTCTTTATAAAGGCACTAAGTTGAAAGTGCTCCTTCTGTTGAAGTAGATTTTTCTCCGCATTTTCCGTGTGGAAAAAAAAAAAAAACTTGGAAACACATTGGAAAAACCATTTCAAGTTGAGCTGAGAATATAAGGCTGTCTCCATAAATACGGGCTGTGTGTAAATAGAACCTCAGGCCTTAGAGACATCTTGAATAGACATGTCTGCTTTTAATGGGAAACACATGTGAGCCTCCTCCATTTTGCATGAGCTAAATGAAGAAGGCTTTAATCTGCGCCTCGGCTTCGGCAGGGAAACCCGTTTTTATGTTCAAATGAACACACGATCATAACCAGATAATTGCATGTTTATGGTGCTTTTGGAACTGGTCTCTTTACACACCCTGTTAAATGATCTGGTATTTCTGTTAAGGGAGATGCTGGGCAACTGAAATACATGGGTGGTACTATCGGGTGAAAAAAATGACAGAGACATGAGAAATTAAAAGGAAGGAATACATTAAATGTTAATACCATGAATAAAGCACGCAGCCGAACAAAATGGTCGTTCCCACTCCAGTCGCTATTTTCCTGTCACCCTCTGTTCCGGAGAAAGGAAAGACGCAGACAGTTTGGTTCTTTCCATCAAGCTCCATCACTAAGTGAGAGAAAGACAGACAGAAGAGATGAGATGGAAGGATGTGGTGAGAAAGAGTCTATAAAATGCCATTTAGGACTACATTTCTTCAACCACATGAACTTGTAAAGTGATACCAGTGCTAAACAATACACAAACAATGGAAAGAGATATTCAAAGCATTACTCACCTTCAATGGGTTTGCTAGACAGGGCTGAGAAGGTGAGGTACATGACATAGACGCTGATGACAGCTGGCTGGAGCAGGCCTGAGGCAGGCTGGACTGCAAGGACAACACACACATGAAACACATTTAGCTTCAAATGCCTTGCTAGAAACAAACCAACCATCAGCTACACCATGGGTTTCTAAAACAAAAAAGAAAAAACACCTTCATTTCCTTTGATTTTTAAGGGTTTGTAATTTCACAGAAGTAGTCATTGTGTTTACACCATTGTTTGTACAGCAATAATCAGTTTAAAAAAAAAATAAATAAATAAAAAAACTGGAAAGCTCCACCTTATAGGCTACCATTCAAATATTCTAGTCTGTTCTAATCTGGTTTATTATTTTCTCATTGTGTCATGTGAATACAAATCTTGATTGTGTGTGGTTGTCACTGCATGACTCAGCCTGGTGCCAAATTGTTGCTTGCAGTATAAGAATTTTCTGCATGTTGCTATGTTCATAGAAGAAAATATGATTTTCCTCAATGAATTAATAAAGGGAGGAGAAAGAGCGGAGACTACGATCTCATTGGAATGTTACCGCACCACACACATGCCATTATGAGTCATAGGGATGTGGGTATTTTTGTATTTGTGCTTTTTGAATTCTTTTTCTGTTCTGTGCTGTTCCCCTCCACATTGCCATGTAATTCCGAAAATGTTCATATGTGCTGTATGAAGCAGTGATTGCTAGCCTTACACTTCATCAAATATAAACCATCCATGTGGGTTGTGGAAGCTACTAAAACTGATGAAAATACCTATGAGTTTAACCAATGAACTGTTCAAGGCATAATGGGAAACAAAAAAGCATCAAAACACAAGAGAGAGCACCAAATTCTGATCAGCATTGGATCTAGAAAGTTTTACTGCAAGTTTTTTTTTTTAATGGGGTGGCAAAAGATTTTGACATGGTGGCATGGGAGGGTGGTATAGAAGGAGGTAAAAGTTTGGACACACCTAATTCATGGACTTTCCTGATTTTTATTTTTTTACATTGTAAAACAATGCTAAAGGTGTCCAAGATATGCAATAATCTCCTTTAAACAGTTGATATTGACAATGGGTCTGCTACTTATACTCTGTAAAGGCTCCATAATGGCTCTAATCCAATGTGCTTTTAATTTGGTGATTTCTGAGGCTGGTAACCCTAAATGAACTTACCTCTGCAGCAGAGGTAAGTCTTGGTCTTGATTTCCAGGAGGATTCATCAGGGTTTTGCCAATGCACTTAATACTTAAATACTGTTCTTGCAAGAACTATTCCAGAACAGCTGACCTTTATGTCATAAAATAACAAAGGATTTCGCTGTTATTATTAATTACCTAACGTCTGGCATCCAGTATTGTTCTAGAATGTAGAAAATAAATCCTTGTGTCCAAACCTTTGACTGGTATTGTATGTGTATGTATTTTATTCATAGCACGTACTGTATTTATTGATTACCAATTTTATGTCCCACCACACACATCCATCAATAAATCTGAAATGTTAATTTCCTCAGTGAAATGGTATGTAACTGCACTGCAATTTATATTATTAGAGAATAAAATCATACCATTATGTCCAACTGCAGCAACAGTAGGATGCTCTGTCTCCCTGTCTCTACCTGTCTCATCAGCCCCAGCTATTGCCCCTTGCTCTGAGTCAGCTGGACCCTCATCTTCACGTTTCACATTCATTTCTACTTCTTTCTCTTCTCTCATTTCCTCATACCCGTCCTCAGGGTCCTTCTCTCTCGCCTGGTCTCTAATGTCTGCTTCTGCATTTCTCCTCATATCTTTCTCTGCTGCCAATATTTAAACAAAAAATTATTTCTTTTCCATTTAATTTTCTTTTTACTATGAAAAGGTCCCATGGTTAAAATACACATTTCATTAATGTACACAGAGAGATTGTGGTGGCGGCTCATGGTCCTGTGTCTTTCTGAGATGCGAGCGACGGTCAGGTGAGTGCCATGGAACAAGCATGTGATGAAAATATTTCCAATCCAATTAATGTTTTGTCTGTCTTAGTGAGTTGGCAAGCACTATAAAGAGTGAGGAGAGAAAGGTGAACTGGTACGTCTCTTTTTTTTGCATTGTGGTTCTATATTGTTTAAATAAAAAAATATATTTAAAAACGCATCTTAACCAGAGGTGCCAATAATTGTGAAGGGTGCTGTAGTAGGGGGACATTACCTGTCCAATCTTCTTTTGGTAGTGTCCAATGAGTAAAGGGTCTTAGTTTTACAATAAGAACAAAACATTTTATATGTCTGATCCCATCCAAGTCTAAAATAAAATCCCAAAAAGAAACTCATACAAAAAAAAAAATGCATAACTTTTTAAACAGGCAAACTTCTAAATAAATGAAAAAGTAAAAGAAATGAATGCTAGGGAGTTGTAGTCATGCTGACTCACATGTCTGAATGCAGGGAGAAATGGCCAGCAGTGAGACGATGAAGCATAGACCCGAGTTCACCCCCAGGAAGATCTTGTTGAGAAAGCAGGCCTCAGGATGTGTGTAGTATAAGCCCATAAACACCAGAGCGCCCACTGCCACAGAGAAGAGCACCAATGTGACCAAGGCCAGCGCTGCATACCACAGCTTGTTGTGGTCTACCCCTGCACTCCTACAGAGGAGCAGAAAAGGAAAAAAAAAAAAAAAAGGTTAATTACCTGGTCATGAAACCTTTTATCAGAGATTCTTACTTTTTTGTAGATTCTTTTCTTGTGTAGTAAAATATTCTCCTTTTAATAACATGCATTTGGCTTATACAGCAAATATTTGATATTAAATTTGTTCATGAGTTTTTTTATTTCTGATAATCTCGCAGACGGAAATCAAACCAGTTACAGCGTGTTTAACCATATGGTCAGCTTTAGGAACGCTGTGGGTGCAGAAATCAGTTTAAGTTTTTATGTTACATGAAGTGAAGAAATGCGCTCTCTTCCTGTTCACTCAACAGTGCCTGCTTTATTTCACAACACATTCACACACTCGTTTCCTCACAGGGTGAATCACAGTATAGCTCTCGTCTAACACAATCGCAGGATTTACTTTTGTCCACTGTCTTGATTATTGTGAGCTTTATTCTGCTGTTTGGTTTTATAACGCGTTTCCATTGCATTGTTTCACCACTGTCTGTTTGGCTCTTACTAGCTGTCCTTCTGCCTCCTCTTCTGAAAGCCAGTATTAAAACAATCCTATCTAGGCCACGCATGTTTATATATACTAAAATTAAACAGAGGTTACCCAGAAGCACTTGGTACTGCTGCAAAAGTCTGAATAGAAAACCACGACTTAATTAACAAAAACATGTTTAATCATTCTAGCTGACGTTACACTTCTCTAAAACAATTAGGAAACTGATATCTGAGGATTATGTAGTTAACATCCCTATCTCTGAATTTTGGTTGCCTGGAAACCTAACTGATGACAAACAAGTACATAAATTCCCATGTTGGAGATGACTCCACAGACTAGAAATGTCTCTGAGACAGAAAGTTGTAGGTTTGCATTAGGGTTGTAACTTTTACACATTTTTAGCTGATAGTTGAACATGTTAATGATAAATAAATGATAATTTATTAATAATAATAAAAGATTTTTTCTGACTAAGTTTTAGTTAATCAGTTTTAAGAAGCACAATTCCGAATAATTGGTTATGTAGACAAAATTAATGAAGCAAATATAAAATGTAAATAATATAATAAAAAGGCTGTCGAAAATCCTGCTCATCTCTCTGTCTAACGAGGCTGCGAAATCATGCACGTCACCTGAACTGCAAGTGCACCATCTTGTGGTGTACAAGGTAATAGATATGTGAGCTACAGAGAAACATTATGCACAACAAACATAACCAGTTAGTACATTTTTTTTTAAGTGTTCAAATTTTAACTGCAAATAAGCCTTTAATTGTTAACGCCCTAAAAAAATTTATTATCCGGGGATTGGAAGCATCTTAATTAACTCTTGGTGATATGTTTGACAGTGAAGTGGTTGCATCTTTAGTTAGCAGAACAGCCTTATGTTCCTGCTTCTGAAAAGGACGCAGGTCATCATGCACATCAAATCATCATGCACATCCTCAGCCTCACACGCTAAAAGCTTTAAAACAAACCAGACTATATTATTAGGCGTGACGTTCTGAAACTTCACTTTACAACTGGGATTTCCTGCCTGGTCATTATATGCTGTATGTATTCTATGTTACTAGACCACCCAGATCCTCGACTACACACCATTTCTCACTATGGAAATTATGACTGGCCAGATTAGACTACCCTCCCTTAACTCTATGTAATGGATTCCAGTTGTTCTTACTTATGTTTCCCAGGAAGAAAAAAAAATTGGACACAGAGATGGAAACAAAAATGTAATCATGAACATTTTCCCTGTGAATGATTTTCCTTCACTGAGCATTTCTGAGAGAGAATTAGAAGAACAATGGCTATAATTGGAAGTGCCAAAGTTTCATTTTACCAGTTCTGGTTCCATCTGTGAGCAAACTGTACCAGGAGCATAAGCTGTATTAGGAGGAACAGGAAGCCCCCGGCAGCTCCTACATAACGCCACACTGCAGGGAGAGGGAAGGGGTGGCGGGGTTGAGAGAGGGAGAGAGAGCACATTGAGCCATCATTATCAACAGTTCCTTTATTTCCTGACTCCCACAAACGGTCATCTTTCCGTGCTGACAGCAGCTCTCCAGACTGCTGCTCAGTTTCACTGACAACTACACGATTCAAAATTCAAATGGTTACATAGAACAGAAAGAAACAAGCGCAGTAAATTGATTCTGACTTCTGAAAGCAGGACAGACATTAATTCCACATTACATATAAGAACTGACACAACTTGCACAATAACAAACAAAGCCATGTACGTAGATTTCCTGTGTTGGAAAAACAGCTGACACAGGACAATAACGTCACTAAACAACATGGTAAAAGCTCAGGAAAGGTACATGTTGCTCTCAATAGCTACAAGTAACAGGGAGTGAACAAGAGTGTTCAATAAAACAACAAACAGGAAAGAAAATAATCTATCCTCTACCTTCAAGAAACTTTTCTTCACCAGGTAAGAAGAAGCCTCCTGCACAGCAGGCTAGCAAAGCCAAAAACTTCAAGAACCAGAATCTGTAAGGATAAGAAAATAACATAGAAAGAATGAAAAGAAAGAAAAAAAGAAAGAAAGAAAGAAAGAATAAATGACCATATTTTTAAAGCCCAGCTGCTTTGCTTTACTTGCCAATCATGCACAAAGCTATAACATAAGTCTTATAAATTATGCACATTATTTCTGCAAGCAAAAGTGCCTTGAAATGAAAAATTTAAATGTTGTTGTTGACTCTAGCAAAGGCAGGTAATTCACATTGTGCTTTCCTGCACTCTAACCACTTCCTCTTCTCTGTCACACAATTAGCATACAAAACAAAGATCTGGTTATTGCTTAGTGAGGAGATCTTGTCAGGACATAAACCATTGCATTTGAGGAGAACAAAGCTTGCCTCCTAATAAAATTTCCTCTTGACAGGGCTTTTAATTAATGCAACTATTTAGTGCAGTGGGAGTGAGTGGACAATGTCATTTAAGGAGGAGCATGGAACGAAACAGAACAGAGCCCATGGGGAGTGTGGGGAAAAAAAAACAAAAAAAAAAACAGCCAAATGTTACATGGCCTTTTGGACTTCTGTTGAATCCGAGATGCCTGCAGGGGGTCAGAGTGAAAGAAGGGAAGCTTGTAGAGAAAACAGTACTATACTGCTTTACCCGTTGTGTACGGCTGCCCGACATCCTGTGCTGCTCCGTATTCGGATCGTGAACACGGAAAAGAAGAAGAAGAAGCACGCCATGCCAAAACAGACTTTGTAGACGGCCGAGTAACCGACCAGAGTGCTGCAGTTCTCTCCAGCATTCAGCTTTGTACAAATCTCTGCGTAAAATGGAAACTGTACGGAAAAACAAACATTGTGCACATGAAAATAACTCTGTATGAAGAAAGAAATTACACTGTACTGAAGCATAATTGGCACTCTGAAATATCTTCATAAAAGATTCTATTTACATCAAATCATCAGTTTAAATGTCTAAAAAACTGCATTTGCATAAAAATTACACACTGTAAGCAAAGCTCATTGTAATCAAATCAAATAAAAAAAGGTTATACAAAATACTTAAAAGACAACAGGACATATTGAATAAACAGAACTGGATCTTTGACTATAGCGTTGTTAAACTAAAATTCTGAATTCACATCTGTGACAAAACAATAACAAACAAACTCTAATGTGGAGCATATATTTAAAATATGATCTGTTTATATACTAATTAAATTTTTTTCATAATAAAAAAATTGGATGGGGAGAGGGAGAAAAAAAAAAAAAAAAAGAAAAAGCTTGTCTACCACCCAAAGCAACTGTTCTACACAAAGCAACCACATGAGCCAGACATGCTCACTTGCAGAGAATGAATGATGAATGATTAATGAACGAGAATGAATAAATTATGATCTTTTCTTTGATCAGATGCATCCATTAACATTGAGGAGCACGGGTAAATTAAAAAGTTAGAAATCCCAATACAGGTGGCCTCTTTGTAGTGTCAGGTCTTTTGAGAGAATGAGTACATGAATCATTCTTGTGTAGAAAAATTATGAACTAGATTTAGTTCTATATTTTAGCTTCTTACTTGCTAAAATGTGTCTGTGAAATCATGAAAATGTCTATAAACTCATACGAACCAAGCATTTCTATGATGCTTGATTTGTAGAGTTAGCGTTATAAATATTCCTAAGGGCAAAAAAAACTCAGAACATCTATTTCACTTTCCTTCATCACTTTGAGGTATTAATTTAATGTTTTTTTACACAAAAGTCAGCCTTTGGCTAAGCTTGACTTTTTTTTGGCTTCTGTTCATGCTTGGCATTTACACAGCGAGCAGTCAAAGGGCGAGTGGATGGACAAAAAGGAAGGCTTGGCTAGTAGATAATGGCCGGGTCTACGTTACACAGTGCTATAACATTCCTGTTTGTCCTGAAATTGTAATGAATCCATGCTGTGTTCAGAGAGAAGAAAATAATAAGCAGTCTGTTTTGTGTACTTTGTAACAACAACAACAACAACAACAAAAAAACACGCTCAGAGTGTTATGTTGACAGCTCAGCGAGCTCCGCCATGCCTTTTAGTCTCCTGCAGAGCTGTACAGTCATATGCAGTGCTGTGGTTTGGACTGGAGTCCTGGCTGACTGGAGATAAACACTTCATGTGTCTAAAGCTAGTCTTCCTCATGAGTGAATGTCTTAAAGACCAGAGCAAAAATGTTTGTAAGTTTGTTCGGGTTCTTTTCAGAAAAAAAGGGGTTAGTAATCTTTGCTTTTGCAAAGTGATAGATTTTGTGCACTTGCAAATATAGTGGAACCTTGGATTGCGAGTAATGCAGTTTGCAAGTGTTCCGCAAGACCGAGCAAGGATTTGCAATAAATTTTGACTTGAAAAATTAACAAGTCTTGGTTTATGAGTACCGAGTACCATGTAGCACGCATGCACTTCTAGTTTCAATGTCGAGTCGGTTTTTCTCTCTCTTGCGCTGCGGAATTGTGGATAATCGTCTCCCCTGCTGGGTCTTAGTACTCGTCTCACAATGGTATAATCAACATCTATGAACGTGTGTACTGTTTACTACAACACTGTGACCACGTGTGTGCGTGTAAAACATATTTTATTTTGTGTTTGTAAGCGTGTGTACTGTTTATTATAACACGCGTGTGTAAAGCAAAAGAAAGTCTCATTAGAGTGTTTAAAGATCTGACACTGTGCCCCTTCACACAAACACTCACCTTTACACCCTCCACCTGGCTTCACACACACACACAATTTGTTTGTTTTACTTTACAGCAGTGATTTCGTTAGTATGCGATCAGACAAGTGTCAATAGCGATGCTCCTTGCTAATTTTTCCAATAAAACAGTCAGTCTATTAATGTGTGTGAAATTCAAATAAGAGAGGAGAAAGGTTTACTGTTCAAGATGAGAAGGGGGAGGGGGGGGGGGCTGATTACTCCTTTCCTCTTAATTTAGCTTCACACACAGACACACAGCCTGCGGGCATAAAGGGAACACTTATCTGTCTGGATTTATTTTTCCTTTTTTTTTTTTTTTTACGTAAAGTGCAGGTTAATTTGTTTTATATTAACTTAATATTTTGTATTAATTATTTTTATGTATTTATTTTGGCTTGGATATGCAAGTGTGTATTTAATTGGCTTAGATATGCAAGTGTGAATACATAAATATATCTCACACACACTAAAGCAGTGAAAATATAAAAAGAGTGTTTTAAAGGACAGACTATCTGTAGCTCTGGACCATTTGGCAACAATATGAAATTTTACATCACACAGTCAATTCATGAAGGTCTCTGTAATACGTTCTTGAGGTAATTCTCATTTCCCTGGCAGTCAGAAGGGCTAAAATCGGACCTGAGCACTAAGCTAGGGAGCTACAGGATCTAATTCTACTTGGCTTATTTCAATTAGGTACAAAATATTCGTTCCTGGGAATTTTTATGGCAAAAAAGAAAAAAAAATGCATTCAAATAACACTATGACAATAAAAACCAAAAAAAAAAAAAATGTTGGGACAACAAATAGACATGGGGACAGATGCAATTTTCATGGTCATCTATATTCAGAGATCAGCGATAAAGCTACTATATGTTGAGAGAGTGATTGATGGCAGAGTGAAAAGGCAGTTCAAAAAACAAAATAAATAAATAAATAAACTCACATTATCCCGCACTTGTGCTTCCACTGTGGGTGACATCATGATCACACATGTGACGGTGACCAGCATGAAGTAGAGAGCATACATGAAGCGTGTTCCTGTGGACTGCTTGATCTTGGGACAGCAGGAGCAGCAAAGCGAGCAGGCGGCCGAGCCGCAGCAGCAGGCCAGCTATGGAAAAACAGACATGGACAGCTTTCAGACAGATTCAGGCATAATGAAATTTTATGAAAATTAATTCCAAATGGCTAAATCATAGAGTTAGATCTGCTTAGAATTCAACAAAGTGTAATATGAAGTAGCTAGTCTGGAATAGCCTACATCTCCTGAGATATTCTGCTCTCAAAGGACAGACTACCCCTTTTTCATTGTCTAGTGACCAAATTCAGCAGACATATAATATGCTGAGAACACACACACACACACACACAAAAAAAATCATCTCATTGGTCGTTTTTCCTCCTAGCAGCAGAAACAGTGAGCTGCTATTGGACAGCTGAGCTACACTGTTACTATGAACCTAAGATTATCTGTGCAGAGTGTTTCACTCACATTTCACACTCTTAGCGTGCATATGCGATTGGTATACACACAGTCTAGGAGCGTCAAACTGCTTATCTCCTGTCTGCAGACAGGGAGAGGCTCAGACAAAGCAACTATGAGCCAACTAGGAGCTGATAAGATGAGACTAGCTAGTGCAGCAGTTACAGTATGAACATCTTAATCATACCTAATCACTAAACATATTAGTCAGCTTAGCTAAATTTAGCTAATTAGCCAATGTGAGAACCACATTCGATTTTGTCCTTAAGGTTTTATAGTTAACATCTGGAAGAAAAAAAAATCTTCTATAGATGCGTAAAAGCTTCTAGAAATACTTAACATTATTCATGCTGTTTATTCAAAGATCTGAATTGAAAAACAGTTCTAAAGTTTTTAAATATTTTTCTAAAAATGAAAATAACTGTTTGTGGGATCTATAATTACTTCCTTCCCACTTATTCAAGACATCATCTTGTTAGGGAGATTGCAGGGAAAAATCTGTTAAAGGCAGGGGAACATGTCTCTCAACAGTAGAACAGAAGCTCAAACTAGCAATGTGCAGGTTTACACTTGTTACTGCTCCCCTTGTGCCCTCCATCAGCTCAATGTATGCAATAAAGAATTGTACTGTCATTAAAAAAAAAAAAAAAAAATGCAGATTTTATTTGCAAATAAATTTTTTAGTTTTTTTAGATTTTCCCCTGATTTTGAACTTGATCATGTGCGTACTCGGACAAGTCAAAAGCGCTGGTATATGCAAAACTTTGTATATAATCCAGTCAATTCCTGTTATCGTGTACACTATATCTATAAACAGTTGTTTCTTCACCAGCCCCTTTTTTCCTTCTTTCAAATTTAACAAGACACAACATTGCAGTTTGTCATGAAAGGGAGTAACTGCAAAGTGTAACCTCCTGAACAAGCGGAAAACTGTATCAGATTGTATCAGACCTGACTGAAAACACTTCGGCGTAAAGCCTTCAGAATTTTACTAATGAAAGAAATAGATACTATTACAGGTTTGTTTCTGTGGTAAAGAGCTAAACCATACGAGACAGGAATCTAGTGGGTGCTACAAAGAACAAAAGATGTTCCAAAGTAACGTGACCCAGACAACGTTAGTAAATCCGATAGTGACTCCCTTTGCTAATAACAGCAGGTGGCCGGTCTGAGAGACCTCACTCAGTCTCAGCTTCATTCCTCTGTGGTCTTTCAATAGTCAGGGAGAAACACAGCCAGCGTTCAAGCTCAGAAGTAGTTTGTTTGTCCTTGAGCCCATCCCCCGCAGCCTCCAACTGAGAGACAGTAATAAAACCCATACAAAGGCCATTCCCAAACCCTCTCAAGTTGGCCTTTTGTGCTTTCCAGCTGTCCAAAGAGGTCTGGGTTAAAGGTGACAGGACTGATAACCTGCTCACTGGTTTCTACACAATAAAGCCTGAAAGCTTCTCAGGTCCACAAGTCCTCTCGGATTTATAGTATTTGGTTGAGAGTTAGGAAACTAACCCGTGGTGGAAAAGTGCATGGGGGGGAATTTTTACAACTAGACGAAAAAAAACTTCACACTGAAACCGTGCTTCCACTCTGAATGTTCAACTCTCATCTGAGCTTTCTGCTTTGGGGGTTTACATTCTCTGAAAACGCCCACTGATTGGTGAAACAATTCGTCTTTGTACAGTAGTAGTAATAAAATAGCAGCACAAGCCTTCACCATAAAGATGATTTCCACTGCTTACGAGCTGCTTGTCACCAAAAGATGCAGACTTTTTGCTTTTTAGCAGTGAATAATAACACTTTTGCCCTGAAAGAAGTTGCAACTCACAATATATCAGAAATATGAAAAATCATGAATTAACTAAACAAGCAAGTAAATCCTTCACTGTTCCCAGTCCCATGTGTTTATTCATTCAGGAATCTAATCAGGAAGCTAAAAAAGTAGTAGCTAATAGAATTGTACAGTTTAATCAATCAATGGGTTTCAATGCAGAATCAAATCACACTTTTTACAATTATTTTGGTCAACTTGCTAATGGTAAATGGTCAAAAACTGAATAATAATTCCTTAAAAATATATAACTTTAGTTAGAGATCACTTTAGAAAAACACTTTAGCAGATACAGCAAATAATTTGCTGCGTTCTATTTCACGGTGTACAATGTTCTCCGCAATCCCTGTGTAGGGAATAAAATTTAAACTCCCTAGGACAAAACATCCCCATTCACAACACCCTAGAACATCACCAACGCAGACATCACTTCCTCTATGTGTTACCTTGGTAACGTAAGCACTTCAGATAGCTGCTGCGGCTACCTTCAAAATTTCATACTACTGAAATAAAATACAGATTATATATTAAAACAAAACTGATAAATCACATACTATTGAAGTGTATATACCTTGTAAATTAATCAGATCATATTTATTCACAAGATGGATGGTGTCATTTTTAAAGAGATTAATAGTATGTAGATTAATAGCCCGTGTAAGTTTTTAAAAAATATTTACAAATTATTGCTTAAAATATATGTAGATTACATTCTAGTTATATTATGTCATCCTTGATAATAATGAATAGTGCATGAAATAAAAAAAAATTAAAAAACGCGTCTCGTGCGACCTCTGTTTTTTTGTGCGCCAGCAAGCCACAGTGACTGATGAGTAATTTTCCTTGTTCACTTCGGGCAAGTGATGAACCATTGTTCATTTGTTCCCTATACGATTCACAATTCCATATGAACTGAGCACTTTCACTCCCTACAGTTTGGAACCTCACTTTAGACAGCTGCATGCTCTCATATTAGATAATAGCTAACATAATCTGATAATATGATGTATGATGGCGCCGGTGAGGTCGGCTGCCGTCACGACCGCTCCGACCTACTTTTCTTTGTTTTTGTATTTTAAAGTAATTT
>JAQQZT010000014.1:10182180-10195465 GCA_030068275.1 Clarias platycephalus
GCGGGGCGGGGCGGGTTGTAAAAATAGATACAGTGGTGCGGGGCGGGCTGGGGCGGGCCAAAGAATTTCATAAAAGCAGGACCCGCGGGTTGGAAAAATACCCGACCCGTGCATCACTACATCACACCCATATGTGCTTGTTGAACATCCTATTCAATATTTAATTCTCCTTTTGCTTTTATAACAAGCTCCACTTTTCTGGGAAGGCTTTCTACTAGATTTTACTAGATAGTCATGGCTGATTTGTGTTAATTTCGCCTCAGAAACATCTTATATTTATTTCAAAGGCCAAGTTCTACAACTGCAATCATGGCAAACCATATCTTCGTAAAGATATTAAAAAGAATGGTGTGCTTATAAGTATGTGGCAGTTTGGGGAAACATCACAAATGTGTTTTGATGGGCAGGTGTCCACAAACTTTTGGTCATTTAGTGTAGCACAGTAATAAATGTCTAAATGTATTTACAGGCCATGCTTCTTCTGTTGGAGTTCCCAGAGTTTCAAATATCTTTGTTAGCTGATCCAGGTCAGAATCTCCAGCCAGAAAGGGGACCTTACAACCGAAAAGAGAAACGTAATTTAATATTCTCAATCAAACACCTGTTAAGGAAAGTAATTACTGTAGCACATTAGCGCATGTTGTGAAATTTCTCAACTCGTAAACAAGACCTATTTTTACCGTATAGTTTTAACTTCTACTGTTCTTTATGTCTGAATGATTCATTAAACCCACATCATTGTGCGAGGAGTGTTCAAGTCTAACTGGGACTTTTGATTGTGTAGAACACCAGAACAAAACACAGTAAAAACTTCCTTTATTTCTCTATATAATCCCCTGCTAGACTAATGCACTTATCCCAGCGTTTCACTAGGGCTTGGATTCCATCAAGGTGGAACGTTTTCTCAGTACACCAGAGCCATGATCCGCTGCCTGCTTTACGACTGAAACGCTAGACTCATAGGAATTTCCTTTCCTTTAAGGAAAAAAAAAGTAATGGTTTAATCACCAAGAGCGTTGTGTATTACAGAACTACGCACAACCTCATACTGGTCACCGCACCACTTGCACAGTAAAGAAACTCGGCTGGGAGGTATTGCCAACCCCCCCTGCACAGTCCAGACATCACTCCAAGCCATTTTCACTTGTTCGTGCCATTGAAGGAGTTCCTGGGAGGCCAGCGTTTTAGACATGAGGCAGGCAGTCTGATCATGGCTCTAGTGTACTGAGAAAAATTTAGATAATATCCATGCCCTAGTGAAATGGTGAGATAAGTGCATTAGTCTAGCAGGGGATTATATCAAGAAATAAAACTAGTTTTTACACTCTCATAACCGTGTTCTGTTATTCCCAGTTTGATTTGCCTCAAACAACCAAAGTCCTGAATCCTTATGAATGATCAAAATAATACATATATATTAAAAATAATTAAAAACATATGATCTGCTTATTTAAAAGCCTATTTAATTTTAATTACTGTACTTAAAATCCTAATACTGTAAATCCTCATCTTACTGTACAATGCTGTCCAGCCTGAATTGAATCATCATACTTTGCTTTCACCCCGCATTTCAGTCACATCAGGATGCAATTAACATTGTTATCCTAATTAATTATTAAATATCACAAGTTGTTCCAGATGTAATTATACAATCCTTATGGAAAATACAGGCTGTAAATGTAAGCATCCATCATGTTAAGACATGATGTGTTGTAATTCGGTTTCCATGACATATCACAATACTGTTTCTTCATAGTTTAGTTATCCTTTATATCTATTATAAAATACATTTATTGAAATAGTAACCATCTGGAGGTTTAATACTTGTCTGTTTGTTACAAATGAGAACTCTCATCACAAAAATTTGTAATGAGTCACATGGAGAAGAACAAGGACGTCCTTGAATGCTCTGCAACTTACTCGGAGTAGGAGCTCAGCTAGGATGCAACCCACAGCCCACATGTCCACTCCCACCCCATACATCCTGGCCCCGAAGAGCAGCTCTGGAGAACGGTACCACCTGAAACAAGATGTTGATGTGATTGACATGATTCTGTTTATCTTTACTGGCAGTATAAACATCTATACAGCTTTTATGTGGAAATATTTATAAAATAAATAGTTCATTTGATAAACCTGACTTGGCCAAGTACATACCTGGTTACTACTTGATGTGTATAAACTCTGTTAGGACTTCCAAAGGCTTTGGCCAATCCAAAATCAGCAAGTTTCAGTACCCCAGATTCATCGAGCAGCAAATTATTTGGCTTCAAATCCTGGAAAAGCAGACAGAAGTAATTACAATGGTGACAGACTATAAAGTGTGTGGTAACTGGGAGAGCATAACATAAAAACAACCAACTGAGTAATGAAACATGACAGAGTACACTGTTATTGGGAGAAAAAAAGAAAAAAAATCAATGAGGGGTGATGCAATGTGGGCCAATATGAAACAGAGCGAGTTACCATCCTGATAATGTCATATAACATAACTGCAAGTCCCAGTGCATCTTATTACTCTTATACTAATGCTTCATTTACAAGATTACAATTACATTTGTAAATAAATGAAAAATTTTAGCCATTTGATGTCGTGGAACGTCGGCGAAACAAGTTAGTCCTGTCTTTCCCACAGCAGCCACTCCTGTATGTTCTCTCTCAAAGGTGCCGTATTGTGTGTCTTTTACAACACAGGTCTCAGAGCTCCCACAACGTGTTATCGCTCCAGCAGAAATAACCCACACATACTGCATTTTTATATCCTAAACTTCTATTTAACTCCTCGTCCAAACACATTGCTTCAGTGTTTATGAAAATAGCTTTAAAAATTTGAGAAGAAGAAGAAAAAAAAGAATATAGTGTATTTTTCTCATGTGTTTCTGGTGATTCATCTTTAAAAATGACCAAAATTCGAATTTAATTAGTAAGCCAAACACATAGACTGTCACTGAGAAACCACAAAGCTCAAGCTCCTCTGTCCTGTGGACTTAACTTAAATAAAGAGCCTTACCTTTGACTATGCAAAGATTTCAAGGCTTCACTATAATCATTCACTTTGTAAGGAATAACATGACAGATGTATTAATATATTAAACACAAGTAGGAGCCGTTATAACAGACTAACTAACATATTAAAACAAGCGCATTAATATTAATCTAATCTATCGCTCAATGGTATACGGTATAATCAGGAGTTTTAATGAACTTTTGGACTGACCCTGTGCAGGATCCAGTGATGGTGTAAGTATTCCAGACCCTGAAGTGTCATCAGGATGTAGGCTTTAATATTGGCTGGTGTCAATACAAGACTCGTGTCTTTTATGATGACCTGAAAGAGAAAAGCATCACATGACATTCTGCAACATTTATTGTTTGAAATGAAGAGAAATGCACTGATCAGCCACACCACCACCGTCAGGTGAATTGAACAACACTGACGATCAAGTATATAATATTAAACTCATTATGGAATCATGGGCAACCAAGAGCCACATATGCCTAGTCCACGAAAAAGCCAATGTAGCACACAGTGCTGAAAATCTTAAACGGTGGTAATGATATAGAATTGTATCAGTGCATCACAGCTGGGTATGGAGCTGATCAGACAAATAGTTCAAAGTTGTTGATCCAGCCTCCAAACTTCTCCTCAATATGACTAAACCTCCATGGGACGCCTTGTGGACTCGCGTGCCAAGGGGCCAGAGCTGCCCTGCTGGCACAAGGAGAACCCTCACAATATTGGACTTAAGATTTTAGATTAGAATGTTATGGCTTTTCAGGGTATACGTTAGACTTAATAGATTTCTAACCGTTTCATTAGTAAACATTTAACTATTATCTTTTGTGAATAAATATCACAAAATAAAAGAGAAAGTGGATATTAATGTTTTATTTTTCTTTCTTTTTGACCATCCTGCCAGCTTCTACCGCTATATTCATGGCGAGAGTCAGTTTTTGCTATTCAATATTAAAACTAGATAATATGTTAAAAATAAATTTTTTTCTAAAAACTTTAAAACTAAATTTGGATTAACTTTTTTTTAAAGTGTAAATAGAATAAAACAAGTTTATCAAAGGAGTAAAAGAATTACAGACAAACCCTACCCCATAATAAAAAAAATATTTATCCCCCTCAAACAGATTGTAAAACTAAACATTATTTCAGAGAGATTTACTAAATGGAAAATATAAAGTATAAAATCTTCCCTTTGACGGACATAAAAATGCAAAGTGACAAAATTAATCTTGTCCTCACACTAGTTTCCCATCAACAACAGTTTTAAACATAAACGTTATATTCGGCAATCACATCACTTTCCTGCTTTTAGAGTCCGTCCCCTGGATTCATAATAAAGGCTGAGCTGGAGTGATAAAGACGGCTCCATTGATTTTTAAAGTGCTATTAGGAAACAATCTAGCTTTCCTGCTATCCAATTTGGCTTGCAGCTACTAAAATTTAATTAGGACTCAGCCTGATGTCTGAAGTCTCCTTTCTGATATGATTATAGAGAAGCAAAAGATATTTAGGGTACCTAGGTAGTTGGTATGCAAAAAGGAAATGTTTGAGAAAATCTATCGTTTACCTCCAGGTCGGTCTCCATGTAGTCAAACACGAGGCTAATGTTGGATTTGTGTCCGAAGGCATCGAGGAGCTGCAGAAATAAAAAGGATTTTTTAGTTACAATTTTATGCAACCAAACTATGAGAGTAAAAACTACCTTTATTCCTCTATATAATCTCCTGCAACACCAACGCACTTATACCAGTGTTTCACTAGCGCCTGTATATTATCGAGGTAGAAAGTTTTCTTAGTACACTGGAGCCATGATTAGACTGCCTGTTTCACGTCTGAAACGCTGGCCTCCCAGGAACTCCTTTAATGGCCCAAACATATGAAAACGGCTGGTTTCAACAGACATATGTTTCTTTTCCTTAAGTTATCTGTTGATTTTCAAGGATCAGGTATTTCAATCCCTGAATGGTTATGGGAACGACTGCAGTGAGGTCTGAGCCACCTCAGCTGGGATTGCCATTCGCAGACGTTTGAAAAAAACGTTCTTGAAAACGTTTGCAGTTCTATAAATGCCAATTGGTTTATAACTTCAATCAAGTCCCGGTTTCATTTATCTCTTACATCTTCAAAATACCTACAAGCTTTGATGTGATATATTTACACTATATTTGCACTGTAAAATGTATGATTCTACCAGTATAGCTTTACCAGAATAATGAATGCAACATTAATGTTTTAACAATAACATTACTACACGAACAACTCATTCCCAGGTACTATATATGATGATCCAAGTAATCTAAGGATCACTTTAAACAGTTTTATTTATTAAAACAACATTCTTAATCTGTTAAGAGACAGTTATACCATTTTTATGAAAGGTGTCTGCACGGTAGAGAGGACTACACAGTCGAATTTGACAAATTCAGAAAGACAGATAGTCTTCGACTTTAAGAGAGAGGATAAAAGGGAGGGCTGATGAGAGAATGACTCTTTATTGCTGCAGTAATGAAAGTGATAACAGGATGTAACTTGTCATGCAGAACTTCAATAATATTAAATTAGACCGTTAAAAAGCTTGAAATGATGCTCTAAACCTAACCGCTGGCAAATCGCTGAGTTAGAGGACGTGATAAAGACTTTCTGACATGATGTTATGGGAAAGCTATCATCTGAGGAGTAGTAACAGTAACTCTGCCTCATCGCCGTCTGTATCACACCACCAGGGTGTGGATCATAGTCCTACAACGGCACGCTCTGTGGGTTTTATTCATTATATGCAGTAGTTTGGGTGGTATCGAATATTTATTCGCGCACTTACTCCAATAATATTTGGATGACTCAACTCCTGCAGCAGCTTGATTTCTCTAAGGGCTGTTCTGTTGATTCCTGAAAGTCCAAAAGGAAGATAAGATTACAGGACGGGAAAACAAACCAAGGAGATTAATATTTAAATAATTTAGCTCTGTACACAAACCATCTTTTGCCTCTGTTCTGTGTCCGACTTTAATCTGTGAGGGAAGTAAAGAAAAAAATTATTATTATTATTTTTTTAATCACCCCTTACCTTACCCATGGACTATTAACTAGAATGATCACTAATCCTGGTATAAACATTTAAAAAATCTTATATCTTTTCTTAAAACAAATATTCAAGATTCTGGAATTAATCATGAAAGCTTGTTAATCTTTAATTACAGTATTACATCACATACAGTTGTGTTTACATGCCCTTATTCCAAAGTAATAATCCCAACAAAACACATAATATATCCATTCAAAATATTCAATTTGATCCTATATCATCATATGTAAAATAAAATTTTAATATGTAAAGGTGAAATATTAACAATAAACCAATAGTAGAAAGAGTTTTTATGGTTGGTTTAGAATTTTTAGCGCTGTTCATTCGCACTTTCTTTCTGACTTTAAAACGTTCCTTTAAAACTAGAGGGCGTTCCATGCGATCGTTTGTGGCCAGGTACAAAGTGGTCAACTGCTGATTGTGACTCCCTGTAAGTAAAAAGATCATGTTTATTCACTGATCCCACTGAATAGACGAGGGTGTGAATTCAAAGATGATACAATAAAGAACTCAAATCCTTGAGATTGACAGCGACAAATAAAATTTTAATTTGACAGTAATTACTGACTTTATTATTCTCTCATTGTCAGTAGAACTAACACGTGGTCTATTGTTTGTATCGGCATGCTGCAGAGTGGGAACTGATGATGCAGGGAAAAAAAACTAAATTACTTCTACAGGTTTTCTTTGGAGCTAAGGTCAGGATGGCCAGCTGTCTGTTATTTCAGAAAACTAAAGATTTGGATCTTTACGTCTCATCCACTATTTTCCAGTCAGTAGTTGTGTTTACGTGGACTCAAATATTCCACTTATAATCAGCATAAAAATGCATCATGCAAACACCTTAATCGGAATAGTCTGACCCAAACCAGCCAATTCAATAGGTAAACATTAGCCATGAAAACACTTGATCTGATCATTTCTCTCTTGTCACAATTAGTTCATCCTTTCTGTGATTGTTTGCCCCATATGGGGGTAAAATTAGGTGATTTGACAAATTTCCTGGAAAGAACATTTGCGTCCACTCCTGATCAGTAAACAACACTTTCTCTAACCTGTCTTTATTTTCATCCAGTAGGTCTCTGGCTGAGGAAGGAGCAATGACCATTTTATACGTAGTAAATAATCTAACCAATCATAAAGTTTCTGCTTTTTCTGCAGGATCGGAAAAGATAAAAGGGAAGCATAACCCAACCTCAAAGGCTGGAAAAAAAAAATTCATCTTCTTGTGTAATATTTTCAAAAGATTAAACATCACAGCCATCAGATGTCGAAAAAGTTATATTCTGATTAAATGTCCTTGAGTGTATAAACACAACCAATCAGCATCCAGTGAACAGTCAGCTTAAATCTATAATCGAAATGATTTCAATCGGATTGAAGAAACGCTGTCCATGTAGGCGGAGCTAGTGTTAGGTCCACAGTGGCTCAAACGAGTCTCTGTGGCTCAAAACCCTCAGCCACTGCAAACTTAAATACCCATAAGGCAGTGTGTGTAAACATTAACTATTTACTCTCTAACACGTATGTACACCGATGTGTATACTGTATGTAAGGTCTGTTTATTACATATAATAAATAAACCTCACTGCATATGATGGCAACGAAATATCTCGTAGGGGTGAGAATATGGTTATACAACCTAATACTGTCTAAGATGAAACATGAATAATTAGAGAGCTTTCCTTTATCAGCACTAAGCCACAAACATTTGTGGAGTAAACAAATAGCTAAGTGTTTAGAGCTGAAAGAAGGTGGAAGAACCTCTTTCAGCAATCCATTTGGGCCCTCAACTTGCTTACACACAAACACACACACACCCCTGACATTCTTATTCATGCACCATCATTAGGATGTTGCACGTTTTTCTCACTGCACATAAAATAATATTGCACTTAAGGCCATGGACAGTCACCCTGCTTCTGACACACTGTTCATATGGCTTATTATTAAAAATAAATAAATAAAATAGCTGCTCTCGTCTTATTATATTCCATATTATATTGTTATACTTTTCACACTTTTATTATTTTATTTTTTTACTGTTATTAGAATTTCTATTTAAATTATATTTTATTTTGTGAACTAAAGTTTCACTTAAATCTTAATTTTATTCCAAGTTCTATCTTTAGCTTAATTGTAAATAATAATTGTAAGGGTAAGAAAAATCGCAATAAAACCAAAAAGAATATAAGAACCTTATACTATATTAAAAAAAACTACAATAACATTATTTGATGATGTGATTAAATAATGTGACCATGTGAATTTAATTGTTTGTTGAAAATATGCACTCATATCAAATCTGGTTGCTGTAACGTCCTCCAAAATAGTTAGGACAGGGGCAGATTAAGCCTAATAATACTCTTAACACACAGAAATTACGAGGTGATGAAAAATAAGTGCTGCTAACTGAACATGCAAAACAGTCGTGTTACGTTATAGTATACAAGAAGTATCAAAGAAAGGGTTAATGCTTCTAGAGCGAGGATGGGAGAGGCCAACAGCATATTATACAATACTTTCAGGATAACATTGCTCAATGTTAGTACACAATATCATCATCAAGAAATTCAAGGAAAGCCATTAAATCCCAGTGTGTAAAGGATTCTGAATACGCATGATCTCTAATGGCTCAAACATCTCTATCTTACAAAGCATCATGCTTTTGTAGTGGATGTCAGAGCCTGTGCATACTCTCAATATGGGTAGCTGGGAGGAACCAGTTACCTGTGGCAGGGCGAAACCACATACCCCGGCCTGGGGTAAACCAGTTATCTGTGGCAGGGGTGAACCGCATACCTGGGGCAAGGGTTAATGAAATGCAAAATATGGCAACAAAGACCCCATACAATTGTACAGCTGAAGACCTGCGTAATGGAAGAATGGGGAAAACTCCCGCTAGCTAAACTTGACCAACTTGTGTCTTCAGTGCGAAAATGCTTAAAAAGTGTTATTATTAACAGAAATGGTGACAACTCTTCCAACTCTTCCTTTTTAAAGGATGTCGTAGCAACAGGATTTTACATGAGTGCATATTTTCAACAAGAAACTAAATTCACAGGGTAAATCGTCTAATAACATGGTAAGTAAGTTTTTGATGAAGTGACTGTCCCAACTTCTTTGGAATTGTGGTTGCAGTGTTCAGTGTAAAATTTTTATTTGTACTGTAATTCTATGTTCAGTGAATTTTTTCTATTTTAAGGCTACAGACGATCATATACAGTAAGCATTTCACTGCACATGGCCGTGTATGTGACAAATAAAAATAGAATTTGTATTTGACATGAAATGTTGCACCCCATTTAGTCAGTTCATAAGATTTTCATCTTCACTATCAGGACCAGTTCTACAGCTTTACGAAGGACACGATTTTCCTGTTCATAAGACATCAAAAAAAACTTGTGTACTCAATGTAACCATGGTTCTACAAGTAATTGGAGGACAGAGAACCTGGTCACGATGTGATGCCTTGCTAGTGTACTCTTGCAAAACATGTTTTGGACCAAGTCTTACCTAGAGTGCTCACAGAAAACTGCCTGAAGATTTAAACCTGATTAAAGCTTTCATGATAGCAATGAGACTTAAAGTAGACATACATGTACCCATTAATGAATTGTTAATCATCTTACCTTTTTAATTGCAACAATGGTATTTGTAGTTTTGTCTCTTGCCTTGTAAACTGTAGCAAACTGCAAAGACACACAACATGTAAGGCAAAAACAAACTGACAGAAAACAAGCATTTTCAGATCAGGGGACTTTGGGTGCGAGGCAGAGTACACCCTGGACATGGTGTCAATCCATCCACAGACAAACACTACGGGCAATTTGGGAACGCCAATGAACCTAATCTGCATGTCTTTGGACTGTGGGAGGAAACCAGAGGAAACCCACCAAGCACAGAGAGAACATACAAACTTTACGAGGCAGGACTCTAACCCGGACCCTGGAGGTGCAGGGCAACAGTGCTAAGCACTAAGCGACCATGCCACTTGTTCATATACAGCACCAGTCAAAAGTTTTGGTACACCATCTAATTCACTGTTTATGGTCTTTATGCTCTATAAAGCCTTCATAACCGTTCCAATCTGAGGTGCTGTTAATTGGTGATGTTTGATTCTGGTGATTCTAAATGAACTTCTCCTCTGCAGCAGAGGTAAGTCTTGGTCTTACTTTCCTGGGAAGGTCTTCATCAGAGCCAGTTTCATCATGGTGCTTATTGGGTTTTGCAAATGCACTTGACAAAACTGTTCTTGCAAGAACTACACCAGAACAGATCTCCTTTGTGCCTTAATAGAACTAATGACTCTTGTTGTTGTTATTTAATCTAATGCCACATGTCTCCAGTATTGTTCTACAATCGAGAGAAGTCCATTTAGAGTTACCAGGCTCAAAAATCACCAAACTCCACAAACAGACCCAAGACGAGAATCGAGCCCTCGACCCTGGGGGTGCGAGGCCACATTATTAACGAATAATACATAAATAAATCTATTAATATCCAGTTTGCTAAATAATGCCAACTGTAAGAAACTTTATTTTAAAAATAAGACTTAAGATGTTTTTTTCTTTAAACAATGATCTGCAAAGACACTTCTATCACTACTCCTATTATTTTCTCTTTATTTGCATGACCAGCCTTTGAGTTTTTAACTGATCCACTAATAACCTGATATCTTGAGACATTAGACATGTAGGTAGGTATATTTCACTCCTAACATTCCCATCAGTTGAAAAGTTGCTCTGTTTTTGGACAGATAACCTCAAATTAAACTGCGAGACTTATAGAATGATCTTCATCAACAGCTGATCTCTGTAACTCTATCAGAGCTAACGGTACACCGCTAAGCTAATGCTGTTTAACTGGCCGGATTTCACTGCTATATTCACACCTGCATGACATTTGAAAGCTCATATCTCTGATAACGGCGTAAGTTACCTGACCCTCTCCGAGAAAGTTTAGTTTTTCATATCGTTTAGCTCTAGACTTGACATCCAAAGCCATGTTTTTGGTTTCAAACGGCCCTTTGTTGGATGCGGACCTGCTGCTGAGTTAAAGTCCCTCAAGTACTTCCGGGTAAAACAAGAGTCCCTAGGAAGTGTTTTTTATGATGCGACGAACACGGTATGATATTTTATGATTACATAATAAAAGAGGAATGTGAAATAAATAAATAAATAAAATTACATCCAGGTGTCTGTGTATTTTAGGTTTATGCAGTATTTTTATTTGCTTGTTATATAATACGTATTATGGTTCTATTGATTAATAATATAACAATTGTGTTATTATTGACGTAATGTATTAAGTTACATTACGTTACATTATATTTGGAAAAGTATTATAAAAAGCATATTATAAAAAATGTTTCCACATATATCCATTAGCCTCCATGGTCCCTAGTTGGACTACAGAGGTTCCTATAAATATAAACATTCTGCTTGTAATTTAATGAATTATTTTATTTTAGCTCTGTTTTAAAAACATTTAAATATGTTTGCTTTAAAAATATAATATAAGGTGCAATTGTAATTTTGTTGAAGTAACTTTTTTTTTTTTTTAACCATAGAAAGCCATAGAAAGAGTTTCATCTTATTTATAATCTTTTACGAAAACAACTCATATCATTAAACTCTATTAATCTATATTTTGAAAGATATAGAAAGATTTCATATATGTTGTATAAATGTTGTATGAATGTATACATGTTACAAAAATGAACACCCTGTTGATTCTGCTTGTTACAAGGTTGACATTACAGTACTATAATGTGTTTTTGTTTTAAAAGAGACTATAATAGGTAGACAATGAATTTCTAATGAAATTGTTGAGGTAAATATATTAGATGTAGCATATGTTAAACACAACATTTAAAGAGCTCTTTTAAAAAGGCATCCCTTATTATTAAGAGTTATCTACAATATCTACAATAGTAGGCTGAACATTAGTAAAATGGGACAGTTTTAAAAATCTCATGTCCTCTGTCAGTTTTTACTATATTACTGTATTGCATATGCTGTATGTAATATTAATGCTGCATATAACAATATTACATAATTTCAGAAAGCTTAGGTTGTCTTTTATACAATAAAAAAATGAAAACGGAAAAATACCAAACACAAATCAAACAATGTCCCTACAAACCTCTATTTAGGAGGAGGAGGAGACTGGTAAAGTGGGACCCCATACTGTCAAAGTGGGAAAGTCAAACTTTTTGTTTTGTTTTTTAGTCTGTGAAAAAAAAAATCACAGACTTACAGTAACTGGAGGGAAATGTGGGTATAACACAAAAATATGAGGGCTGTTCAAGTCAATCTGGGACTTGATGGTGTAGAATAACGGAACACAATTATGAGAGAAAAAAAAACTTTATTTCTCTATATAATATAGAGATAAAGTATGAATTTTTTTTTTTCCTGGCTAGCATGCTATGTGGATATGATTTTGGGAAGTAAAATATAATAACAACACTTTATTTAAGTACACTTTGTTTAAGAAATGTCAAAATGTCATATTTACACATTATACGGACAAAAGATCAAGTTTTAAAACATGCAATTGTTATCCCACTTTAACATTAACACATTGTCCTACTTTAACAATATGCGGTTGGTAAAGTGGTACAGATCACAATATAATATATTTAATTCATATAAACCTTGAATCAAGATTTTACTTTTTATACCCTTAACATAATTTACTGCAACATGTTATGTCATTCACGTACTGTTGTTTTTTGTGGTGCTGCTTTTGAGGTTGGCTGGGCCATCACTATGAATACTCCGTATGAGTATATATGCCGTTATGTGTACCATGCCTATTATACATATATTATACAGGTAGAAAAGCACCCAAACCTCAAGCAACTTCTAGTTCCACAAAATGTCTAACAACGCAATTGTAATTAAAGTCTATCCTTCACAGTTTTATATTCAGAAATCCAATTATTGTAGCTGTTAAACAAATGAGACAGTTTCCACCTCCTCCATCTGACCTGTAGGGGGAAATAGGGTTGGTTGTCAGAGCAATTATTTACTGGTACAACATTTTTTATTGTTTAATGTAATGTAGTGAATAAAATGTTAACTTGTAAAGAAAGAGGTGTTCAAGCTCCTAACCTTTATTCTGGCTGCAAGAAATTTGATGTAAAGCTATATATATATATATATATATATACATGTATA
>JAQQZT010000014.1:10198356-10225194 GCA_030068275.1 Clarias platycephalus
TAGATAGATAGATAGATAGATAGATAGATAGATAGATAGATAGATAGATAGATAGATAGATAGATAGATCTTCATCATGCCAATCCAGCAACGGAGACCGATATAGTTTAGTACCTTTTTTCTGACAGAGTACCGGTGAAAATTGGAGCTTTCATGTATTGCTGAAATTTCATCAAGAACATGTGATGTTTGTTTTTGTGAGTAATAAGCATAAAGTGTTAACTTGCAGAATGATCGCACCTTGTTAAATATTGTTAGAAGCCATATTTTATATCGAAACGTGCTGTCCCAGTCACAAGTCAAATGAATAACATGACAACATTACATTACATAATCAGTATGGCATAAAGCTATTTAACAACCTGACAGGCTTTAACTATGTTTTTGTTGTGTTCACACCGATTATATGCATTAATGCAGTATATATCAGATTTAAATGTTATTACTATTTGAAATACAATTCTATCTGCAATGAACCATTTCGAAAAAGTTCAATACCTTTTTTTTTGTTTGACTTGTTTACTGTACACTTTATAGCACCATCAGAAGTTTCCCATCTTAACAGGAAGTGGTTGGCCCAGGCTCTTTTCTTTAGAGACCGCCCACTTCCTCTGACTTTGATAAACACATTTGTGGTTTAGTGCACTAACCCCATCAGATAAATTTCCCCAACTGCTGTTGCGATCCTGCGTCCTCAAATTACAAAATGATTTTCTGTGTCGTTTCATAACACAAATGCATTTTGCAACCACCTAATTGTAACAGATTGGTTGAACTAAACCTAAATGCAATGTTTCATTTTCATATACAGTACGCCGAGAAACTACACCGCACCGAAACAAGTATTAGATGCAAAATGATGCAATTACTTGGTTGCGTGCTTAAACAAAAGGGCTCTAACGTTTTCTTTTTTTCATCATTTCTTAAATCATGCCTTTTGTTAGCGTGCAATAACAAAATCTAAAACCGGCTAAATAAAACAATTTGCACTGTGCTTGTTTGCATGTTTCATATCAATTGGATCTCTACTCTGTGTGCTTGCTGCATAAAGATGGGTTAACAAAGCTTTGGTACAGACCACACGACACAGATCAGTCTACATGGATGAAGGTTTTAGTCATTTCACTCCTTGTTGAGCTTCGCAATGATTCATTCCATGACTGTTAGGTTTGCTAGTGAGTGAGTAGATGATAATCTGTGAAACCAAATCGACACACAAGGCTCTGCACATTCATTTCGGTGATGAGTAAGCAATGCCTTCTAAAAGCTGACTGCTGCCAAACAGCTGTCTTGTTTAGACATCACCGTCATTATGTCTCCGATCAAAGTTTCACCCAGATTGATTAACATGTCATGTTACGTGTCTTCTATGAAAACGGGGTTATATAAATTCATTCATACCTTTAGTAATTTAGAAACCACTGACATTTTCACTTCAAGGTTTAAAACCTCTGTTTAGCATACTGAGAACATTTTAATTGCATCCTATTGTTCTAAGTAAACTAATAGTCAGTTTAATGTTTTTTTATTCTATATTCACCAAAAGCGGAATGATAATCTGGATAATTACAGATAAAAATGCTTGCGCTGCCTTCAGACTCAGACGTCTGGACACAAAATATTGTCTACCCTTCTAATGAACTACTTACATTTATCGCAATGTCTGGTTCATACTGTATGACTCACCCAAGAACTTTTTTTTTCTTTTAACAAAGGAATCATACTGTATAGTTTAAATAAGGAAACACACTGCTAAAATCAATATGTCTCTTTGTGTTGCTAGAATTAAAAATGTATAGTCTTATGCAGAGCACTGGAGTCTCTGAACTCCTTGGATGCAGTATCCATGGCAACATTTGCAGAGGAGAAAAGAAAAAAAAAAAGGAAGAATTGGCGGACCTCTTTGCATCGCTGCCAGTCTCAGTGATTTCCTGGGTTTGACCTATGAGGATTATTTACTAAGGTAGTCAACACATTGATTGGCTGTCAAGGGAACAGCGGCTGACCTCTATATTGAAGAGGTCTCAGTGTATCATTACAAAACCCCTCCTAATCAATACACATCTCAGGTATAAGCCCATATGAGGTCTGCAGGGTGAGAGAGGTGATGCATGTAGGCTGGCATGAAAACAGACGATAGAAGAAAATTAATTAACCTGTCAGCATTCATTCTTTTCTCATGAACCTCTATTACTCTTGTTAAGTGCCTTAAATTGTGTTTGTATCCACAAGGCATTAGTTCTGCAGTCATGGCCTTCCTCATGAATAGATGTAAAGCAATATTATTGACTAGCTTTTGAAAGAATATATTGTGCATTTTACACAATGAGCATAATAAGAATAATTAATATCTTTTAAAGATAATAAATCTGCAGGTAATTGTTTGAGTTTGTTTAACCATATCTTTATGTCTGTAAAAGTTATTAATGGAAAAATCCACCCCGAAACACATTAAATATACTGCCTGACCATGAAGCAACCCCAGATTATAACACTGCCTACAGAGGCCTGTACAGTGGGCAGTATACATGACGGGTGCATTGCTTCATGTGTTTCACTTCTTACCCTGATGCACCCATCACTCTAGAATAGGGTCGATCTGGACTCATTTCTTATGGCTACACAGCAGTTTAGTCCCGATCCTGTGATTTCTCATCACATTGTGTCTGCGGAAATGCCCTTACTTTCATTATTAAACATAGCTGTGATTTCTACTCTCGATTTTTTTTATGATGCAGCTTCACCAAGTGTTTAAGTGAGCTCCCACATGACATTTCTCTGACCACATTTCTTCCACAAAGTCGACAATTCAGCGTTAGACTTTCAGGTTCAATGTGTTGGATAGGTCTCAACCCATTTCCAATAATTGAGGAATGAAACAATGATCAAAATTTGTTTGGCCAGACAGAGTATATTTATATTGAAATATAGTAATAGATTGTCTTTTGACATTCCAGTAATTATTTGTTGGCTGATGCTGTCAGAAGTGCTGCTTGTCACTAATCAAGGCAGGCAACTGCTTGGGGCCCCAGGCCAGTACGGGGCCTGTGAGGGCTAACAAATTATTTATTATTTATAAGATAATGATGATGAATTCTAGTTGGAGAGGCCCAATGCAAATTTTTGCCTGGGGCCCCAACAATCTATAGAACTGCCTCTGGATGCTGTACAGTACAGGTTGGTGC
This sequence comes from Clarias platycephalus, assembly GCA_030068275.1. Classification (NCBI taxonomy): domain Eukaryota; kingdom Metazoa; phylum Chordata; class Actinopteri; order Siluriformes; family Clariidae; genus Clarias; species Clarias platycephalus. The sequence continues at coordinate 10,201,542 of JAQQZT010000014.1, forward strand.
ATCTATGTATGTATGTATGTATGTACTGTATGTATGTATGTATGTATGTATGTATGTATGTATGTATGTATGTATGTATCTATCCATCTGTCTGTCTGTCTGTCTGTCTGTCTATCTCTTCTAAATTGTTATTACCCGTTGTTGATTTGACCACGAGATCACTGCCCAAGCACCAACAACTTTCCTCCAAGTCTTAATTTCTTAGCAGATGAAATGTGGTTCTCTCGCAGTATTTCCTTGTATTGTGTCATTGACTTCTTTCAGTTTCGACCAGATGCCCTTTCTACAGAATAAAAAACATTGTGCCACCACCAAACATTACTGAAGGAATGTTGTTTCTTAAAGGATGAGGACTGCGCCACACAAAGTACTTTGATTTTTGGCCAAAATACTTTATCTTGGTATGGTTTGACTACAACAAATTTTCCCACATTGTAGATAGGTCACGCTCTCAGACTTACTTTCAGACACACTCCAGATGTACTTTTGCATGATTCTTTTTGAGTAATGGCCTTTTCCTGGCACCCTCCCACACAGGCCAGTTTCATAAAAGAATCTTTTACTTTTGACTGGTGTACCTTTACTCCGCTTTCAACCACTGAAATTACTCTAGCTTCTTCAAAATGATTGTTGGCATGTCTGTGGTTTCCCTCAGGCGCGGACACTGAGTTTTGTTGGGTGACTTTTTCTAGACAGTCTCTGTGATGAGATAGCATACTGGTTTTGCATCCAAGATTATTGATTCAAAAAAGCTGTACATATTTTTTTACACTTGGGTTGTAGAGTATGTTATTTTCTCTCTCACATAATGGTCCAATGGTAGACCCCAATTAGTATATGTTCAATAGCATCCTTGTTAAAGAATTTTTCATCAGTATAAACATGGAGCTTGGGGTTTAAGCAACTAAACAGTTTATTCCACTTTTTTCAATTCTATCTAGTAAAATAAAACGTTGGCCAATAATAGTGCATATTAATTCACAAAAGTACTGATTCACGAGTCAAAGAATATTCATAATCTTCAAGGACTTTGAATAATCTAAATAGGGCTTAGATAGCTTTCTAAACAGTTGTCTTCACAAGGGGAACTCTTTATATAAAGTACCATTAAAGTCTCCCCTTTAGGGGGACAAGTCAAAGAACCCTTTATGTTGAAAGATGATTATCTTTTCCAAGTGTGTATATGTAATTAATGACATTCATTACATTCACATTTTCAGCAACTGCTTTATCCTGGTCATGGTTGTGATGGATTTAAGACAATGGACAAGGTGGGAGAATTTACCACGGATAGGGGTAGTCAGGGAACTACTTTTTTCACAATCTGTAATGGATGACTCATGGAAAAGGCATTTCAAGCCTGAGATGTTAAAAAGATTGCACATGTTAATGCAAAACCAGTATGATTTGTAATGACTATGTTTTTAAATATAGTAGAGGTAAGGTGGGCTGGGTCAGTATAGTAGACAGGATTTTATTAAGGTTTGTATTATTTATCTGAAATCTTCTAATAAGACTTCTAATAAGATATACATATTGTCTATGTTTGATGTATATATTTTACCTTAACTTGCAAATATATTTGTAAATGCATAAATTCATCAAAACCAAATACCACTCATGGAATCGCCCATATCATGATCGTAATGACTCAGAGCTGAGTGGGGCTCGTACTATTGTAGTAAAAAAAAAAAAAAGTTTAGGTTTACTTTTACATTACATTTTTATAAAACTACATGTGTATTTGCATAAGGTTTTCTCTTAGTATTTTTCATCAAAGATCAGCGTATGGGTTTGGATCTTATTTTGAACTTTCTAGTTTATGGATCTGACTCCTGCAGCAGAGTGTGCATGTGTGTCTATCCCTTTTGTTCATGTCTAAGTACAACTTTCTGTTTGCAACAAATAAGGTGTGGTGTTTAAGGGAGAGCGCCATTTGTCAGTCAACTCAGAAGACCTTTTTCGTCAGCCTGTTTGCTGATGTTACACCCATCTTTGGCACCTTTACCAATGCTGCAATAATGGCCTGGTGCCAGGGATAGAAATAACAAGGCAAGGAGCCATAAAATGTTATGCACTATAGCCTCTTTATGAAAGGGCAGAACGACAAAGCAAATTCTTGTAACAAGCAAGCAGTGAGATTTTTTTTTGCCAGTGTTTATGTCTTGTTATCTCTTCCCACACTCCCCCCTTAAACGAGTTTATAGTGCTTGTGACACTTTAAGTATAACAATAATAGCAAGCAGATATTGAATAGAGAATAATGTTACAGGGCCTGTTAATTCACTGTGTAATTTAGTTCAGTTCCCAAATTACGATTGAAATATCTTTAGTGGGAAAAATAGCTTGTAGCTGATGTGTAGTCTACTAACTACACTATACAGAAAAGAGTATTTGGTCAAACCTGCTGATAACTGAATTCAGGTGTTTCACTTAGGTCCCCAATCCATAGTGAAAGGGCAATCTTAATGCTTCAGCATACAAAGACATCTTGGACAATGCTATGCTTTCAACTTTGTGGCGACAGCTTGGGGAAGACCCTTTTCTATTTGAATATGACTGTGTCCCACTTCAAAAAGCAAGCGCTATAAAGACATGGTTTGATGAATTCTGTGTGGAAGAACTTGACTGGCCCCAGCACAGAGCCCTGACTTCAACCCCATCAAGCACCTCTGGGATGAAGAAAGGAGATTACCAGCCAGGCCTTAGTGTCCAACATCAGTGCCTGACCTCATAAATGCTCTACAGAATGAATGGTCACGAATTCCCACAGAAACACTCCAAAATCTTGTGGACAGCCTTCCAAGAAAATATATATATATAGGTGCAAAAGGGTGCTATAAGGGCAACTCCATATTGATGTGTATGTATTCTGATACAGGTTTTAGTCAAATGCTTTTCCCTCCATATAGTATAGCTACTAATCTTATTCAGTGATACCTATTAATTAATTAATACACAACACAACTTATTACTAACCAACAAAAAAAAAGATAAAAGATTGGTTGCTATTTTATTTGTGTTGTTAAACAGGTAATTAATGGTTTATTTCTTAGCGCTAGGATTTCATTAGCCTCAGGCTAACGCTGTGCTCCAGAGCGGACAGGAAGTGGCGCCAGTGAGCAGCGCGCGCGGAACGACTCGCGCTTCAAACAGAATCCCAGCGCGTGTTTCTGCAAGATCATTATCAGAAGAAAAAAAAAACCGCTGCGGGACTCGACACGCACACACACTCTCTCTCTCTCTCTCTCACACACACACACGCAGGCGCGCGCGCACAGAGTCCAGAGGAGCTAGACGCGGTAGCGGAGTCTGGTCGAACTCGAATAGAAACCGAGGAAATACCAAACCTGGATTTTTTGTTTTGTTTTTTTTGCACGGCGCTATCCGAGCGGGACTTTGGATATTACGTTGTTTCCCCCCCCCACCGCAGTGGAAAAGGATCCACTCGAGTCGAGTCGATCCTCCCCCGAGTGTATGTGATTCGCGCGAGAAGCGGAGCAGTGCAGTAGGACGGTGGTGGTGGTGGTGTGGTGGTGGTGGTGGTGTTTTCCCCCTGCAGATGAACTCTCGGTCCAGCTCAGTGAAAAAACCCTGCAGCGCGCACAGCTTTCTGCTCCACTCTCTGATTTCCTGCAGCATCCGACTTTCGATTTGCAATCCTCTCCGTCTCTGTTAATCGATTGGTCATCTGTCGTTTCGGGTTTTTTTTTTTTCCTCCCTCCGTTTGACGCCATTTTACCCTGATAAACACCGTTCTTTAAGAAAAAAAAATCCGATTGCGAAGTTGTCAGTGATCACATTCATGTCACCGGATGGATTTGCTCTTAAGGACGTGACCGAGCGCTTCGGAAATAATGGGTAAGTTCCCGCACACCAGATCTGTGAACATGTCTAATCGATCCGGTCCGAGAGTCCGAATCTGGAACAAAAGTTTATATATAAAAAAGCAATAATAATAAACAACAGAATAGAGTGTTCAATTGTAGACTCGATTAGATCAGTGTTACAATGTAGCAGTGCGCGCGCGCTGTTTGTGCATGCGTGTTTAATATGTAACAAGGAAATGCTACAATGTAACACTTTGCATTGGAGCGATGCAAAGCGCTGATCTTTGCCTTGGTTCTGGAGGAGGAGGAGGAGGACGGGGTTTTGCAGCATGGTGTGCGCAGGGCTCCAGTGTTTACAGGCTGCACAGGATCTCGTCGTAATTTACTGTCATTACGCGTAGGCGCGCAAATACCACACCGAGTGTCATTTCCACTAGAAGCCTCAATTTCCACTAGAAGCCTCAGTGTGGGCTAAATTTCCACACCGTCCTCCTCAACTAGTGGCATTCATGTTTTTGTTTGGTTTAAACGAAGAGAAATTGCATAGAAGGATATTTTCATAGTCTATTGATTATAGCTGACCTAATGGAATAATTCAATATGAAGAGGGCTAATATGCATGCCTAACATCTTTTTATTTATTTATTTAGCTTATATACACACTGTATATAATAACAGATAGCTAGACTGTCATAATGTTACCTTTAAACCCCGCCCATTTGTACATACTAAAAGGGGAGGAGTCACATCCAGGTGTGCAAAACACAAAGTCTGCAAATCCTATCAAAGTCACGTAGTAATGATGTAGTAATGATGTAGGTTTGGAGACTGAACATGTGTCCGATTTCATCAGGATAACCGCTTACCCTGATCAGGGTCATGGTGTCATGATGGAACACACCCTAAATGGGATGCCAGTCCCAGGGTGCCATGCATACACATTCACACTGAGGGGAAATTTAAAACAGCCAATCCAAATCCGGCGGTCTCACACCTCCAGGATCAGGGTTCGAATCCCCTCTCTGGTCTGTATGCATGTTCTCCCTGTGCTTGGTGGGATTTCCTGCCATGCAGGTTAGGTTAGTTGGTGTTCCCAAATTGCCTATAGTGTGTGAATGAGCGTGTGAGTGTGTGTGCCCTGCTGTCCAGGGTGTACCCTCATGCCCTAAGTCTTATGGGACAGGCTCTAGGATCCCTGCTACCCTGTATACAGGATAAAGCGGTATAGAAGATGAGTGAGTGACTGAGTATTGTTATAATGTTTTATTTAAATCGAGTCCATTTTTAATAATAAAAGGCAAGCAGTCACAACCAGGTGTGCAAAGCCCAAAGTCTGCAAAAAGTAACCGTGGAATCTTTGTCCTATCAAAAACGCATGTAGTAATGTGAAGGTTTGAAGACTAAACATGTGTCCGATTTCATCAGGATAACCGCTTACCCTGATCAGGGCCATGGTGTCATTGCAGATCCAGGGAACACACCCTAAATGGGATGCCAGTCACAGGATGCCATGCATACACATTTGACACTGAGGGGAAATTTAGAACAGCCAATCCCAATCTGGTGGCATGGTGGCGTAGTGGTTAGCTCTGTCGCTGTGCACCTCCAGGATCAAAGTTCAGGTCTGTGTGCATGGAGTTTGCATGTTCTTCCCGTGCTTGGTGGGTTTCCTCCGGGTACTGTGGTTTCTGCCCACACTCCAAAGACATGCAGGTTAGGTTAAATTCCCACATTGCCCATGGTGTGTGAATGATAATCGGGCATACTGCCAAAGAAATGACTGCAATATATCATAGTGATTCATAGTGGTTTTTGCATACAGGTAACAGCTGATAATCTGATATGCTGGCTGAAATGTGAAATATCTCTCGCTTAATATAAATGGTATTTTGGTGGGTTCACCTGCCATCAGGCACATCGGGCGACAGATACTCCCCACCCTCGAGATATATCTGTCGTTTCTATGGCAGTTACTCAAGGGGTCGGGTTGCCAGCTTGACGCCCAATGGTCATTCACACACTAAAGGCAATTTGAAAACGCAAAGCAACCAAAGGAAACCCATCAAGCATGGGGAGAACATCCATGCACACAGATCCGAGTCAGGGATCGAACCCCGACCCTGGAGGTTTAAGACGACAGTGCTAAGCAAGCAAGGCAAATATTTAAGTATAAATTAATATTGAGTATCAGTATCAGAGATGGCACGAGCTTGACATGCTGGATTAGTGTTTGTTCTTCACCTGATCCACCAAGGCACCTGTGACGTTATCTGACATGACATAGATCTCAGACATGACATAGATCTCAGACGTACGTAAACAGAGAGCAGTTTGTTTAAATGCACACTTCCATCGGTTCTTTGAGGTTTCACATAACTAAGCAACGGAAGCTTGAAGATGTAATGTCTACCCAGAGCTGTTGAAAGAAAAAGTTAGAGTAATGTCATCCTTACAAAGTTTCCAGTTGATTTATAAAGCATTATGTAGGTGTGCTGATGTATTTTGTGTTATTGCTTTCACAACATGGTTCAGAGGAAAATGCAGTAGTGTATAAAAAAGTAGATGAATAGAAAAACACGGCTATTACATGCGCATTAATATATCCTTGTAGTAATAAAGTCTTTAAGGCATTAAAATACATTTATTGGAATAGCAGGGCTGCGTAAAATATGATGTAGTACATGAACATCTGGTTCAATATTCACTCATTGACTTACAGTAGTGTTCAGGGGATATTGTTAATTAAGCTTGTGGTTAATGATAGGAAGTTTTTTTTTTTTTTGCCCCTGAGATTGCCCCCGAGCAGTGAGAGTCCTGCTGAGATGATTCATCCAGTTCAAGTAACTGGAGTTTTATAAGCTATGGTTGCTATAGCCTTGGAGATGGAGACTAATGTTATGTATTAGCCCGGGGCAGGACTGAGGCATGCATGAAAATGATTTACATTGTTTGCCGTAATTGTAGTTGCCATGACAACCCGATTTTTCTGCAGTACACGAGCACGAGGTTTTGCATGACTGGAACATGTGGGGGCCATTAGTGAAGGTGATGGAGACCCTCATATTGCTGTTTGAGGAAGGAAGAGGAGTGTTGAGTGCACTGTGATAATTTGGCGGCGAGGTGGGCGTTAACCGCCTTCTTATGACTATGTGAGAAAAGAGCTACTGAGCAGGTGTTTAAACGCAAAGTGAAAGAGGTTCCATGAAGTTGATTTTTATTATGGATGTGAGCAAATATGAAAATATTGTTCGGAATGAATGATAAGGTTTAAATATGAATGATGAAGATGAGGTTATAGATCTATCAGAGCCAGAATTCACAGGTGATACTTACAACACTGGCACTCCTAACTCTGGGTTTTTCCCCCCGAAGTGTTCCAGAGGCATAGTGGTAAGGTTCTTTCCTTCCTTCCTTCCTTTGTTAATTTATTCAATTTTTCCATCCTACTGCTTATCTTGTGTAGGTTTGCAGGAGTCTTGGAACCTATCCCAGGAAGCTTAGGGCCACCCTGGATTGGGTGCCAACCACAAACTCACACACTTAATCATACACTACAACACAATTTCGAAAAACCAATCAGCCAACCGGAGCACCCAAAGGAAACCCATAATGCACAGGGAGAACTCCATGCACACAGCTGTAAGGAAAACCCTCAACCCTGGAGGTGTGAGGGTACTCCCTCTGAGACACTGCCTCTGAGACACGTTCATATTTAATTATTCTAAAATCTGGAAAAAGATAATCCCATGGCCATTGTAGGTTGAAATCTTCATACAGATGCGGATATTTGGAGCACTAAACAGACGCAGATACAGGCATCGCGTTACTACCGTAACTCCTGGAGGTCAGGCCGCCTGCTAAAAGACCTTATTTCCACATATAGCATGTTTGATTTGCACTACAGGAATGCAGCACTGTTTGACTAAAGCACAAATCCAAGTGATGTTTATGTGTGTGGATAGATCTCCCTCTTTCTTGGCTGGGATGAGTTTTGCTGGAGGACGTCCAAGTCCTGACAAGAGACAAAGGAAGAGCGGGAGATATCCAAGGACAAATCTCATTTTTGGCAGCCGCTCCAAATAGACTATCAGAGCAAGAACACCTTTTGGCAGCGAGACGCGGGGGAGGAGGGGGAGGACGACGATTTTTTTTCCTCTCTCTCTCTTTTTTTTTCTCAAGCCATTTTGTTTTCCACACTGTGGTTGGAATTCCTTTCTCATCACATAAAAAAAAATCTAGCTTAACAACAGTGCATTAGTTATTCTGCTAAATGAAAAGTAGACCACAAAGGCTTTTAGATAATGGCACGAGAAGAGAAAAATAATGGCACTCGTGCATTGCCGGATTTATGGAGGATGTGTGGATTGTTCTGCATCACTGGATTATTATGGGATGGTTTTTCTTAAACGAGAAATTGATTGAAAAGGTTGAAAGGGCTATTATATTTTAACTCCTGTGTGCTGTAAATCATTTACTTTACAAAGTTAGACAAATGTAGGACACTGAATCATATTTTGCTTCGATTAAATCGATTACCATTGGTGTTTTCACCAATGGAGCCAGATGAGCTTTCCTTTTTAGGAAGATTTCCCAGCTGTTTTTCGCATTTGTTGACCGGCATTTTTGCTCAGTTAGCTTTTTTTGAGCAACGCTTTAGTCATTCATATTCAGCACTCAGACTCCATTCCAGCACCATAAGCCTCTGAATCATCCAGATTTGCCAGACTGGACAGAACGTCATTTCCCTGTCCACGGCTTTCGTCTGTCCGAGCTCCAATTACAAAAGGATGTAATCACGGACAGCTACGGTGGTGCATGGTAGTCAGGTCTTAACCGACCAACGTCATCCGGCCATGCAAGCCGAGATGGATTATATGTTACGTTTCGACCTCTGACGCATTGTGTACTGTATTTAGCTGGTCTAAGCTGCAGTTTTGCATCTGCAATGCATTGCCTTGATGGCTATTGAGGTCTGCCTTGAACAACTGTGGCTAAGAGGGATGAATTGAGTATTTGGAAGAGGCGTTTATTTGGCTTCTCTGAGCGAGCTGTCGCTCCACAGAAGCCGATCTCCATACAGGCCAATGCGGTCACTTCTCCCTAGGTGGTGAGCTGCGTATTCTCAAGAAAGTTCTCGCCCGAAAAGCTTCTGAATATGTCATCGGGCTTGTGGTTGACAAGCGTTCGAACGCTTGCCCATTGACGCTGCTTGCGATGAATAGACTGTAACGAGACAAGCCTTGACTTGACGGTTGTAAGAGAGAGCTTCCTGTGTTATATCATCTCCTAGTCTTGTTAATAGCTAGCAGTGGTATTCATGGATTTGTATTGTCAGCTGGTGAAATGTGAGCGTTTCACTGAGCAGTAACAAAAAAGTTTTTCAAATAGGTCTTCCGCCTTTTTCGGCTCTGGAAACGGCTTCCTTTGGCATCTCGTGTTCAAAGGAGATGGTGTTACACCTCGAAGGTTTCTCCAGTATTTATGACTGCACCGGAGCAAAGTGTGAACATGTCGACTTTTTTGGCAGAGCCGCTTTGTTTTGCGAGGCTCTCTTAGCGTTCTCTGTGCATTGCCTTAAAAGGGGCTGAGTTACTGGATGGAATCTTTTCGCACTCACAGTATGTGTGATAGCCAGGCCCAAGGAGGAGCAAACACTGTTAGTCTGCTTACTTAATCAGCCCCATTCTCATGTTTACGCCTTTATTTACCGTCAAATATTTTCCAAAGCTTCGGAGGGTTCAACATGCTATTTCGTCTCTTTCCTAACGCGGATTTTCACATAGCTCAAATATTGCTCTATGCTTCGTTAACGCTTGTTTAACTCGTTAAAGCGCTCACGAAGCGTCCACGGCATAACTAAACCGGGTACGTCACGATCGTGCCAATTAAGGGCTGTTTTTTCGTGGCGGGTTCACAGAATGTACGTTCGGATAATTGCAACACAAAGCTGTGATCGTCCTAATTGAGATGCGCCCAGAAAGAGGATAGAGCAGATCAGTGCACAAAAGCCCTGAAGGACAAGCGTCTGAATGTGTTCCCTTTAGATCCAGCCAGAGGCGACACTGCTGACACAGAACTCTTTCGTGCAATTAGCAGGAAATCCAGCATATGCCGCTGGCATATTTGTGAAAATAATAAACCTATTTTTGAACAGACTGTAGTCTTGGACAATTAGCTCACAGTCGGTTTGCCTGCAGGGCCAGATAGGGGTTATTGTTATATAAGCTTTGGGCTCAGATCTGATTGATATTATGGTTATTAGAAAAAAAGGACGATTCCAAGAAGGGTTTTTAGCTATCTATAAAAAATGCTCTGTCTGTGTCCTCACATCTTGTGTCGCATTTGCGTTCAGATCCAATTAATGCCCAGTCCAATCCAGTCCAGTCCAGTCGAGTAAAAGATTGCTGTGTTCCCTGGATGGGGCAGGTGTGGCTCAGTGGTTAAGGTGTTAGTCTAGTGATCAGAAGGTCACAGGTTCAAATACCAGCCTGTGTAGTGGGATAAAATGTAGGTCACCCTTGATGAGGGTGTGAATGTAAACGGATGGAAGGGAAGTCTCTGAGCTAATGGTGTGTAGAAGAGGTTAGTTAGCAGTTGCCTCCTACTGTGTATCTGTATTCTGTGAGCAGAAGTTTAGAAATTCGGATTGTTTTTCGACACGTCAAACACCTGCACCTGAACTTCAGATGACAAACAACAGGCTACATGCAGTATGCTTTCCTCGACCCGAACACCCATGACTCCACAGGAGGCTCCGCAGTATCAGACTTCTAATGATGCAACGATTTATTAACGGTTGTGTTTGACTCATGGTGGATTGGACCAAGCGTTACACCATTACGATGACAGATAAACAAAGATATTTAGTCTAGTGTGGAATCAGGCACTCAGGTGATGGCTGTTGTTTTTAGTAGCCTCTCGTCTGTCACTTGTCAGACAGCTGAAAGGGAAAATGACGGTAGAGCTGTCAGATACTTGGCCAGCAGCAGTTAGGCGGGATGAAAGATTGAGCTCTGCCAGCGAGACGAGTCAAGTCCTCAGTTCTTGGTCAATACCTATCAATGATCACACAACATGGGCTCCACTAAGGGAATCACTTGGTTCATGAGAAAGAGAGCTCCTGCAACGGTTTATTGTAATTAATCGAGCCGTCATTAAAGTGAACTGCCATGACATGCTTTGGCTTGTTGTTTGGTTTAACTCCGAACATTTCAAGATGTTGTCCTTTTTTTGTTGATGTTGTTGTTGCAGATTCAACACTGATAGGTTACAGACAGAAAGAAGAAGACCAGACGATTCGATGTCATTTAAGCACTATCTACTTTTAACTACTATTAATTATACTATCTACTATATACTATCTACTGTTTTAGACTGTTAAAACATAACATGCATAAATGTGTTATTTATGTATTGTATATGTACAGTATATGTCACATCTTTAGGGTTGGGGGTTTGAATCTCATCTCTGATGTGTGTGGAATTTGCAAGTTCTCCCCATGCTTTGTGGGTTTCCTCTGATTACTCCGGTTTCCTTCCACAGTCCATGTTCCAAGACATGCGGTGTAGACAGATTGGCGTTTAAAATTGGTCATGATGTAGAAATGGGTGAGCGTATGTGTGTGTGTGTAATGAGTTTGCACCCCATCTATATTGTCCCCTGCCTTGTTCTCTGAGCTTCCTGGAATATGCTCCAGACGTCCGATGACCCCACACAGGATAAGCCTTAAGAAAAATGAATACATGCATGCATGAATATTATACCGTATATAAACAATTTAATATAATATATCCATGTTTCCATGTGAAAGATACATATTGAATGTGCAAGGAAGGTTTTTCCCCCAGAACTTATTGCATATATTAAAGATTATACTGTAGATCTTAATATCCCAATGAACATGATGAACAGATTGGACACACACACATGTGTGGCTTCAGCATGTTCTACACCAGTCCTCTTCCTCATCCTCCAAACATACTCAGTCTCCGGAAAACACCTTCAGAAATATCTATCCGTACTTCCATGTCTCTCAGCGTGTCTGGCCGTTCGTGGCCCAGCGAGCTCCTGGTTTGTATCTGTCCCATCACTCACACTATAATTGGCCCCAAGGAAATGAGTGAAGCTCATTTATGCTTCCCTTTTGATGCTTAGCAGCCTGCAGCGGACATGTTGTGTTCAGGCCTAATTGGTTTTTTTTTTTTTCAGGTCTCTGACTGTGCAGGTTGTGGTCTGTCTGATGTCTGAGAGGTGTTTATCACTGGGCTAGAGGCCTCATTTGTTCACTTTCACACCACGACTGGGGTTACTCAACTGACCACCAAAGCAAATGAGCTGGTCAGTGATGTAATTATGGTGTCTGTAAGTTTGCCTGGGGTGAATGGTGTTCACTGTTCCAGTCATTCCAGCGTAAGGTAGAAGCTAAAACCGGCATTTAGATTAATTTGTTGTTTTAACACAGGGACATTTGTCTTATTAGACTAACTGATGTTGCCTGGTTAATGGGAAATGATTATACAGTGGGGCGTTTTCATGGCTGCACTTCCTAAAGCTCTATTCAGCAATGAAGTCTGGTGTGTTATTAATTGCGCTCATTACAGAATTGATGAAGATCTAGTCCAGTGTCTTTGATTACTGTGGATTCCTCCTAGCCTGTGTTTTTCTTTCTCTTTTAATGGAAAGGCACGCTTAAACTGTTTTTCTTTTCTTCACAGTCTCACGCCAGGAAATGCATACATTTGCAAGATTTGTACGATTCAAGGAGCAATAGAGCCGAGATCCATCACATCCCTTTCTGACTGAAGACGATCCACTGTCACCGGCACCCCCTGCGTGTCATCTTGGCTCCCTCCAGGTTCCTACGTCTTGAAGCAAGTCTTGGAATCATTGATGGAGCAAAGGGACCTAAGTCGCACTGCAAGGCCCAAAGGGAATGAGGAGTTCTTCTCCACCGTGACCACCATCAACAGGGCCGATCTTACCGAGGTGGGCCTTCTGACCACCCCGGTAAAGGGGCTTGGTCTGGCTGGCGAGCAGCAGGAGCACGAGGAGGATGAAGACCTCGGCCTGGGTAAAGACGTGGACGCCGCTTCCAACGCGGACAGCGAGAAGTGGGTGCAGGGAGACAGCCTCGAGGAGCAGGAGTTCTCCATCAAAGAGGCGAGCTTCTCAGAAGGCAGCCTCAAATTGAAGATCCAAACCACCAAGCGGGCCAAAAAGCCACCTAAGAGCCTAGAGAACTACATCTGTCCACCGGAGATCCGTGTCACCATTAAGCAACCGGGCGGCCAGAAGACGTCAAAGCATGGCAAGTCCAGTAAAGGTGGAAAGGAAGAAGAAATCGGACCCCCTAGAAAGAGGGTGAGTGTTGTTCAGCAAAGTGGAGGGGAAATGCCTCTCATATGCTTGTTCGCTCTTATATTATCACTCCGGATGCATCAAATACCAGTTTTCAGACAGAGTACATGTATGACTACATGTTTTTTAATACACGTCATACTGTTTTTTTAGTACATCATACCGATACCGATACCGGAAAAAGTAACAATATTAAGCAATCAGGAATGTCTTAGAGGAGTTATTGTGGCGTTTTAAAGATTTTTAAGAGGTCATGGCACGTAAACAGTATCTGTGATCAAAAGCATAAGGTGATTCGATACTCAGTTGTGAAATACATCCAGATCACATTTCATTCGCGTTGCCTGTTCATTAGCATGACTACATACACTAAGATTACACTGCCATGTAAATGACTGATACACGATACCAGTATTGATATGGATGCGTCCCTAATTACCACCTCCGTAACCAGTATGATAAGACGTTACATTTAACGCTTGAGTAAAATGTAAATTTTTTCCGTAGTTAGCGAGTGTATTTCTGAGAGAACATTGCAAGCTGTTCTCGTTTTGTGCTCTTTTATCCCTCCACACCGCTCTGACCCTCCGCTGTGGCAGAACTCATTATAGAACGGTAGAACGTTTGGCCTGTTGCCAAGGCACAAACCACTGTTTTCTGCATGCTGTCATAGTGTCTGTAACTGTTCAGCTGGCTGCGTGTCAAATGAAGGGTGTCCAGCTCTGCCGTGGCGCAATGCAACTCTGCCGTTAACCTTTTGTGGCATTTAGACTCAATGAGTTCATTGACTTACATGTGGATTAAGTAACTGCAGGCAGGCTCTTTTTGGGGGGATTTTAGCCTTTTGAAACATTCATGATGTCATGAGATATAATTTAAAATATGCATAGCTGAGTTTCACTGTCTAGATAATAATAGCTCCTTTACACATCAGGGTTTACGTGTTTTAAAAAAGTTGGACACATTTAAGTGGAATTTAGTCTGAGAATAAAACCAGCCTTGGATTACTCATGGATTACTACGACAGTCTTAAATTATTCTTGGGAATATTATTAGTCTTTCGCATTATTCTTGGGAATTTTTTTATTCTTAAATCATCCATTGTAATGTTGGTCAATGGAATATTTTATAAGACAGTATTTCCATATAGTACATGATTCCTTTTCATCTCAAAAAAAAAAAAAAAAAACAATTTCCGAACCAAAAGCCCAATTTAGTGCACCGCAGTGCGCTTGTACAATTTTCCAAAACATACATCTCGTCGACTCGTCCTTGCCAACTTCATGGCAGTAAAATGGCAAGAGTGAAGAATTCTGGGACAGAAGGGGAGGAGTAGCTGGTGCTCCCACAGTCGGAGCCTGTAATTTGACCATAATTAGGGAGAAATTGCATGCTTACTGAATGAAAGTCAAAGTGCAGGCATCAGCATCTTTCAGTGAGCTTACCGCAAGCTCGAATTGATTGCCTTCTTTTTATTCGATAATGCTGAGGAACTGCTGGTGTACAAATGCTCTCCAATGGTGTATTTCGAAAAAAAAAGAAAAAAGAAAAAAAAAGTCTTCCTGTTCACTTATACATATGTATCAGCAGATGCAAATCTATAGCCGGGTTTTGAGGTTTCAGAGGTTTCAATATATGTGTGTGTGTGTGTGTGTTTTTAGTATATTGTTTGCAACTGGATGAGCACTATGGATGAGTAGGTATTGCACTATACACTGTACAGGAACACATATATACAGTACCAGTCAAAAGTTTGGATAGAAGTATGGATTTATTTCCTACAGTCTACAACAATACTGGATTTTTTTTTTTTAACTATGAAATAATAAGTGACAACAGCAACAGTCGGTTGTTATTTTAAGACATGAAAGTCAGCTGCTCTGGAACAGTCCTTGCTAGAACAGTATTGTCAAGTGCATTTGCGAAACCCATCAAGCACCATGATGAAACTATCTCTCGTGAAGACCGTCCCAGGAAATCAAAACCAAAACTTAGAAGTTCATTTAGAGTTACCAGCCTTAAAAATCACTTATTAACCACACCTCAGATTAGAGCCGTTATTAAGGTTTTATAGAGCATAAGTAGCAGACACATCTCAACTCTATATCAACTGTTCAGAGGAGATTATTGCATATGTTAGACGCCTGCAGCATTGTTTTGCAATGTATAAAGAATTAAAATCATGGAATTAGAAGGTGTGTCCATACTTTTGACTGGCGGTGTAGGGTTTACCATAGAGATGTAACCGCCAACGAAACCTTGGTGGTCAGTTTTGCCTTCAAAGCTTTTGATGCGCTTGGAGGGGGAGGGAAAGAGAGTGACCAAAGAGGGAGAGGGGGCATTAAAAAAGAGAGAAAAGCTCTAGGAGCAACAGGGGCTGGAGGCGGGAAGCCTGAAGTGCAGCTGTCTCTTTTTGGCAATCTCCACATTGACCAGAGACAGAAGGTCAAAAAGGGCAGAAGGAGGAACAGAGGAGATGTTCCCTCTAAAGGAGTGCCGTGTCTATAGAAAAGCCTTCCAAGGAGGTGTGAAAATGCCAAACCCCAGCCCCCTTTTACACACACACACACACACACACACACACACACACACACACACACACACACATGTAAACCCCCACTCTCACAGTAGAGATGAAACCCAATTTACTCCAGTGACAGACAGTGAAATAAATTCCTCATTTGGAAGCGCCCTGAGTCCCATGCTGGTCTTTTCAGTTTCATGGGCTTACGGTGTAGAGGCCACCACCTCCTCACATCTCACAGTTCCAAACTGCGTGGGGTCAGGGGTTAGTACGTAATTGAAACCGGCAAAGGCTTGCTGAGAATAGGGCTTTACCTCAGCTCGCTTGGCGCGTGACAGCTGCTACCCGGAACAGCCTCCTTTCCCTCCCCGTGCTAATGAAATCATGTTGCTGAGGCCCGCGACCGTTACAACAAAACTGGCCCTTTTGATGAATTAGCCCGATTCGTTTTTACAGGGATTATCGGCGGCAATGCTCCAGTCCTCTCGGTGCTTTGGAGAGTTGCTGTGCATTAGGGTAGCTTGGAAAATGAACATAATATGACAGAGAGGTTCTTTGCCCACACAAAGGTACCCTGTGACTGCAAAGCCAGAAATAGCGCTCTGTTCTTGTTGCTGGCCTTGTGAAAAGGCCCGCGTCTGGCCATGCAATTAGGGATTTCGGAAAATGCAGAGGTCGGGGTGCTCTCTGTTCGGCATTTTCATTAGCTGTTCACAGGGTGTTACAAATGGCCTGTTTTGTATTTTTATTTGTATTTCTTTTTTTATTGTTTTCATCGGTCAGTGACTCCTCCTGTTTGTTTTAGCTTTAGTTTTAGTTTTAAATATCGTACGGCATCAGAATCACAGATCAGGTTAATAAAAAATGGATGCGGATGTCCAGCGAGACCCACTTGTGTTGAAGTGTATCTTGTATTAGTCTCCAGTATCACCCCTGTGGTTTAACACTGTAGAGGGTTCATTGCGATGACAAGCCGGATAGAAACCAGATCGATGTGTGTGTGTGCTCACTATATATAAGGCAGACGGGGGGATGTTAGCCCCAGTGCTGCTCCGTGTTTGACGACAGCGCTTTGATTGTCAGTCGTTTCTGCCGCACTGCCCGTGCTCAGTGGTGCGCATTTGTCAAGGGGAGGGTGAGATTGAGGCCAACTGACCTAACACTCCCAGGGCATTTTGATAAGAAACCCGAGTGGGTCATTTCCTCTTTCCTGTCTGTCACTTGTGGGAAACGTAGGGTTATATCATGCTTCTGAGTCAAGTGTAGCACTTACACCAGGCAATTCCTTGGGAAATATTGATGGAAATGTTGACCAATTAATAAACGTCTAAGGTGCCCACAACGGACACTTAGCTTGCATGGTAAAGTCATATTGATTGTTCGGTACTCAAAAATCTATGGTCTGTGGTTAATCCGTCAAATGGTGTATTCTAGTGAAAGAAAGGTGGTTCTAGGCCACACACTGACCCAATCATCTGACTAGCAAGTGACAAAGCAAAAGGAGACTATGTACCATGTGGGAGTGAGCAACAAGGCAAACAAAAAGGTCTGCCAAACATGTTTCTCAATTCTACACAAATCAAACTGTTGGCTCAGATGACCATAGTGCACCAATCCTATGGTGTATATGGTCCAACAGCTCACAACCTTAGGCCTACAGTAGTTCCTAAACAGTTCCTATTTCGTAGACTTTTGATTAAATTCAGTTTCTGATTTGATTTAGCTGAAGCAGCTGTTTTGAAGCACTTAAATCTACTAAAAGTATTTACTACTTATTTAGTAATAAGCATTCAAATGCTGTGTAACTTGTTTGGTGAGAGTTTAAGGTCATTTACCCCTTAAGGCCCTGGGTTCACTTGAACCCAAAATCTGGTTAATTTTGATCAGTGAGAACACAATTGTTCCAGGATCGTGATCCGTGCCCGAGTCCGCTGGAAAAGGTGATCTCGGGCACAGTACGGCATACTCAGGCAGGCATGGCTAGAATCAGGTATGACAGTGTACCTGAGAATGAAAGTAAATTATGGCCTTTCTCTCTCGTTCTCTCTCTTTTTCCCTTGTGTTTAATGGTGGCTCACAAACGAAGTAGGTGCATACTGCCACCTACTGTATCGGAGAGCACAAGGGGGATCAGGGAGGGGAGCAGTCGTTCCTGGTCAATGTACAAATCAATCGTGCCTAATGTAAAACCCCCCTTAATGTCATGTATCTCTTTTCTCGCCAATCTTCTGCCCCAGTCCAGTAGATGGCAGTGCCAGTAAACCCAAAAGAAAAAGAAGTGATAATTTCGCAAAATGAGAGTATCTTGCAAATGTGGAAGATGCCAACGCTTTGTATTTTTGCCAGAAGCTTTTTGAACTGCAAAACTGCAAATTTGAACCACTGAATGATTGTAACGGTTAATTAAAAACTGTAATTGTGAATCGATTCTGTATGAATCAAAAGCTGACTACAGCTTGCTGCCGATTTAATCGCACAGCTGTGTTTATGAGCGGTTTAGCTAGAACAGTTAGCATGCTTTGCTAATCTGGAAATCATGATGCCTAGCATGTAATATGCAAATAAAAATTCCCAAACTGTTTCAGAAGCTACTACACAAATGCTAATAGTGAGGCAAATAAAAATCCAGACAGATTCCTTCCTCGCGTTACTAATATGAAGCTTCTGCTGGCTTCAGTATGTGGTTACCCAATTTAGCGTTTTCAGGTCAGCATTCGCACGTGAAGCATTCCTTTAAGATTACGATGGTATACGGTTACACCTAAATGGTTAGACCTACAAACAGCAGCCTAGACACAGGTGAAGGTAGCGGACAGAAACAAGTTAAAGACATTTTTTTTTTGCTACTGGGTTAAATGTTGCTTTTGTGTAGTAATGATTGGGGAGTCTGGCAGGGAGCAGATGGGCTAGCTCTCTCTCATTGTGTCTGGCTCTCTCTGTCCTCTCTCTCTCTCTCTCTCTCTCTCTCTCTCATTCTCTATCTCTTTTTTTTTCATTTTGGCTGAACTAATATGCCAGATGGTGGCAAAGAGGAAAGGCCAACAAGTGAGCCTGGGCATATGGGGAGCCTGGTTAAAATGGGACCCCACTGTGGTGGGGGATGGGCAGGAGACGTGTGATACAATAGCAGGTAATTAAGGGAGGGACTTGACTTCACAGCCGAGCCTTTGTGCATGGAAAATATTTTTCGGAGAACCCGCCGTCAGTATCAGACAACACTGCTGTACGTTAAACGATTTCACTGATTTTGCCCAGTCGAGCATGATTACTTTCTCAACGCTCACATCTGTGTTTGTCTCCTCATTACAGAGGTACCCTACTGAACCGAAAAGAAGTCAAACGCTTGACAGTACCACGTGTACTGGTCAATTCGAACTGTCTGGTTTATTTTTTATTTTTTTACTCGATTTTGTAACATGATACATATGGCATCCTTCTGCTGTGAAGCGGTTTAGTGGTATATTAGCTACGTTTGATTTACTGTGATAGGTAGCCATATGTTTACTAGACTGGCTGGCTGGGTTTGAGTGATTCACCACAGTGAGGATGTGAGAGAGATGGATTTCGTGTGTGAAAGCACAGATATGAACACCCCGGAGATGACAATGTAACATCAATATTGTTTAAAACTGCATTACCGTACAGTATTTTTCAATAGTTGTTTACTGTTATTATTTTTATAACACTTACGGAAACCACAGTTGTTGCCTCAGTTCATAGTAGCAAGTTGCTGATCGGGCGAATACTGAATGATTAGTTAATGTGTCTTGTCAATTCTTCATCTGTGTGCGTGGTCCATAAAAGTATTGACAATATGCTCTTTTTTGTCTAGTTGCTATGTAAGCAAATCTAAATACTGTGATATGTGTCTTGTATCACAAAATGTAAACAGTTAAATATTGGGTATATCTTTAGCACAAAGAGAAAAAAAGGTATGGCTGACATTACAGTGAGGATAAAGGGAACAGAAGTTGTGTATGCTGATTCAGAGGTCACAGCATGTTTGCAGTTTTTACCTTAAAGGTCCCATATTTTACCCAATTCTCAAACAACTTATTGGTGTTTCTGTCTAAGATGCCTCAGAGCACTACCTCAAAGTGTCACGCTCTGAGAGAACAGCAGAGCTGAGCAGAAAGCCAGGGGAAGTTTTCCCTTATGATGTCACATTAGGGAATATCTAATTGGCTCATTTAAGGACTGGCCTGTACAAAAAAAAAAAAAAAAAACACGGGAAAAGGGACAAAAAAAGTAAAAAAAAAATTGTGTGTGTATACTTATAGGCATGATGGGGACTCAGCAAAATGTTTAAAAATGACTAAAAAGTGAATTTACATAATAGGTTCCCTTTAAAGACAAAAATGACTCGATGTTGAATTGAATTTCTTGATGTGCATGTTAGTTTATTTTACAATTATTTAATGGTTTACTATATTTCCCATAATGCCATTCAGCTTCCTGCAGATTTTTGTGGCAATGCGATTTAGGAAAGTGATGCAGCAGCACTTTAGTCTTTTAGTCCTGTAGTCTGTCCAGCTCTCTCTTCATCTCATGTCTCCCCACTGCTCAAACAGATAAGGTTGGAAAGCTTTAACATGGATGCTAACGCTGTTATCTGTCCCATTGTCATTGCCTTATCATTAGC
The DNA here is from genome assembly GCA_030068275.1 of Clarias platycephalus. NCBI lineage: Eukaryota > Metazoa > Chordata > Actinopteri > Siluriformes > Clariidae > Clarias > Clarias platycephalus. Next base: position 10,221,896 of record JAQQZT010000014.1, read on the forward strand.
ATTGACTTTCTTATGTGCACAAGCTGTTTCTCAGTGGTTATGTCTACATGTAGTCTAATAATCCCTTAATAATCTGACTGATAACTGAAAACATGAATCTTTGCTCCTCAGTCAGAAACAATTGTGTTTCTGTCTAATTGATTGAGGCCAATAATTGTTTTAACGAATTAAAGAACAAGAAGAAACTTTTTATCTTAATACTTTCAGCTATAAAAATGTTCATGTGTATTAAACTTTCCTGGAGCAGTAAAGCAGACAGAAAAAAACAACAACAACAACACATTTCATGTTACCCTTTTTAAATCAATTTTAAATAACTGCGAGGCTGGATGAGCACTGAGATGGATGTCATGCTAACATTTTGAGGCAGATGTGGGACACATCTCGGTAAACTTGGCTCGCCGTCAACATTCATGTGGGGGAAAAAGAAGTAGAAAAAAAAGGTATCTAAAGCTTGCATTTTTTTGTGCATTTATTCCCAGACTGTAGCTTTTAATGCTGTTAACATTAGTATAACGTGTGCATTTTTAATATTATTTTCAACAACCAAAGCATCCTCATCAGGAAAATATGAAACATCGAGAAGGTCACAAATTCTTCTTCCTGTTATCTGCTTGATATCACACTTGAATAGGGTTTGTGCTGAGACATTAAATTTCGAACTTGTTAAAAACATTACTGGTGCGATTAAAAAGCTAAACATGCTGACTTGACACGTTTTCTCTCAAACTTGTTATGGTGACATTGAGACTAAATCTTGTGCCTAGCATGTGCTTTGCTTTAAATCTGGATTGATACAGTACAGCATACATACAGTACATATGACTGTACAAAATCCGTAAAGCATCCCTCATTTCTTCCTATTTTGCTTCCAAAGAGCCAGACGTGCTTTTACTTTTAATGTAGGCTTGAGGAATACTTCTCCAGGCTTCCTGAAGGACTTTTTGACTTTTTTGGCAGGTCTCTCATTAAAATGTATCTAACTTGAGGCATGAACCAGTGAAAAACAGATGCAGACGATGACAGATGATCAGACTGATGATCAGGTGATTAGTCTACTGGTGATGCTGAATGCTGAGTGGTTGCAACAGACGAGAGGGGAAATGAGGTTGCTGCTGAGGTTTTCTATTTCTTTAATTGAACCTACATTATTTAATTGCATTTAATATAAGGAAATGAAGGGGTGGCCAAGACTTTTGCATAGTCATGTACATCCAGGTTAGGATACATGTGAACAGTTCTTTTCAAATCTGTGCAATCATTCAGATTGATGAAAAGGCTTCATCCTGTCATGTGCTGACGTATGTATCAGAATGTCTTCTCACCTTATCCATGCCATAACTAGCAGTATTATAGTCATACAGACAAAGTTTCCTAAGCGTCTATATGAATACTATATTTTCCCCAATCACTTCTGATTTAAGCTTAAGGAGGTGCCTTTTTTTTTTCCGTTTTACTTCCTCATTACATGTTCATCTACCTCTCCATCAGTGGGAGCCAAATTTGAAATCCGTTTAAGCGCGTGCAAGGTGTGATAAGGAAAGCCCCTTTCTAAGTTCGTCCTATCCCTGCTGCCCTTATAGGCCGGCTGTTTTTTTCCCCGTCTGTGCACCGATGGCGTGTGGCCATGTGCTTATCTCTCTGTCGCACAACCCCTGCTCCTGAAGCGGCACTCCGCGTCCTATAATAAATGCAGTGTAATCATTAAGAGCTTGTCTGTTGTAGTCAACGGAATATTAATGCAGCCACGCTCGCCAGAGTCGATACGGGACTCCCACAGGCCCCGGATTCGTGGTATTTATAACAAGCTATTTGTCTTTGAGGGAGCGTCGTTGGTGACTGGGGAGGAAATTGTAGGCAGTTGAGGGGTCAAAAAAGTGACCTTTGTGTGGAGGAGAGTTACCGAGCAGGGCAGTGGAATGATCTGAACACGGCCTTGCCACGCTTATTTATTACTTCCCACGGTTTTTAGTCAGTACATTTGGAATCATCTTTAAGAGAGGGGGAGAGTGTGATTTGTTTTATGTCTGGCTAGTGTAGCACAGTCTTCTAAAACTGTTTTAATCAGCTTAAAGGAATATTGCCATGCTGCACGGATTTAAAAATAGCTTTAAAAAGGGATTTTTCATTTGGTAAAATCATTACTCCTAAATGGCTGACGTTGATTATATACATTGGTGTTTTAAAGATTTTCCAGTTAAAACCGTTTTCCCCCCCCCTAAGTAAATATATAACCATTAAAACGTAGCTAAACATAACTACAGTCTAAGTCTTGTCTTCAAGCTGAATTAAGTAAGTGAGTCAGACCAGGCTGCGATGGATTGGCACCCTGTCCAGGGTGTACCCCGCCTCGTCTCCTGGGATAGGCTCCAGGCCCTGTGACCTTTTATGCAGGACAAATGCAGTATAGATGATGAGTGAGCGAGTGAGTCAGAGCAGGTATATAGGGTTTATACTTAAAGTCAGTTTGACAAATGTTTGTTCTAGCATATTTTACCTTTTTGAATATAAAACACCTGAGAAACATTACAATACTTTATAACATCCTAGTGGTTGCATGGTGGCTGGGTGGTGAGCACTGGGTTCAATTCCCACCTCAGGTCTACTCCGGGTTCCTCCCACAGTCCAAAGCCATGCAGATTATATTAATTGGTGTTCCCGAAATTTCCAGTAGAGTGTGAATGAGTATTGTGTCCTGCAATGAATTGGCACCCTGTCCAGGGTGTACCCCGCCTTTTGCTTAAAGTCTCCTGGGATAGGCTCCAGGCCATCGCGACCCTGGACAGAATAATGATAAAACCTCCTAAACACAATAATACAGGTCATAATAATAATAATAATAATAGTAATAATAATATATTTTTAAATAACCAATGACATTTCATCTCTTTAGGATCTCTTTATTATTTCCATGTCATTTTCAATCATGATTGCTTTTCTTGTCTTCGCTGTTTTTACCAGCACTTACCTCAGAAAAAGCATGACTCAAGGATAAAGGAACATTTAAACCAAATACAAAAGTTAGTCACAGAGCACAGGGTTAATTTCAACATGATCCGCGAGCCGAGGAACCGCTGAACCCGTGCAAAGTTTTCATCTGAGCCAAAAGTAGCAAGAGAACATTAGAAAGAACATTAGAAAGAACACATAACTCCTAAGTTATGTATGAATTTTGGCATATTTAATAAAAATAAATCCTTGAGGTAAAAACACTGTGAGCATTTAGTAGCTAGTTAACTACATTTAGTAGCTAGTTATCTACATTTAGTGGCTAGTTAACTACATTTAGTAGCTAGTTA
>JAQQZT010000014.1:10227226-10242936 GCA_030068275.1 Clarias platycephalus
GATTAAAGACATTTGTGACACCTTGAACCCCCTCTGCGCTTATGCCTACATCTACACCCACAGTCCAACATCCACAGGACGTTACAGGGGTGGTGGTGGTGGGGTGGGGTGGGGGGTCGTTATTTTTGCACCTTTAAGCCGAAAGAGGAGGTAGTCACAGAGGCGAAACGAGATCCGTGTAAAGCCCTTTTCACTCTGAAATCGCGCTGTAAAGGCGATAAAAAGACGCCCTTGATATTGCTCTTTCCTTCATGTTTTGCAATTCACACAGAACCCACAAATTTGGTGTTAAGCCTCAAGCTTTTAAGGAGCACTCAGCTTTTCGTTATCAGAGGGGGTGTGGCGTTTACCACATCAGCGGCGGCATCTAGGGTGCCATGTACAATATGCATCGGAAATACTGCATATGTCATTGCTTTTAGAAAAACAAGGGCAGGTGAACTGAGTGTTTGGTGCTATCAGTACACATTTACATCAGTGTGCTTGTGCTTGGAGCTCAATTTTTCTCAAATTCTCTCTTATTCCTAATTTCCTTACCTCAACTTCCTTTAAGGACGTTTTTAGATTAGGGTCCCAGGATCGTTTCCAGGAACACTTGACTGCAAAGTCTGGTTCATTTTGATCAGTAAGAATGCAATCGTTCCACGTTTGGGAACCGTTCCTGGGTCCGATGGAAACTGTGGTCTCGGGCATGGTACAGCGTGTTCGGGCACGGATTGAATCGGATTTAGTGGTGAATCGTACCTACGATTTTAAGTAGATTGCTGTTTTGACCAAAATCATCAGTACCATCTGTCTCCTCCGAAATCTGTGTTTGCATAGCACATGCCAATCTTAATAATGATAAAGTGGAAAGGCACATGAGGGCGCTACTCTCATTTTTTTTTATTTTTTATATCAATAATATTGGACACAATGCGAAATTAACCTCCTTGTTCTCTTCTTCTATTGTGTTTAATGGCAGCTACAAACCACGTAGGTGCATACTGCCACCTGCTGTATCGGAGAGTGTAAATACGCAAGAGCTGACAGAAAAATGAATGTGAACACTGGCCTCAGGGGAGCGGGGAGGAGGGTAGCATTCGTTCCTGGGCACGGTAGAAATCAATGGTGCTTAATGTGAAAACGCCGTTGGTCTTGCCTTGGCTCTGTGACCTAACCAAATCATAGACAAATCTGAATTCTTGTAACCAATCATAACAGGATTAGTTTTTTTTCTATATCATTTACATGTTTCTGCGTATGTTAATGCTAGAACAAGTTCAGGGGTGTCTATTTCACTTAGAAACGCCTAAATGTTTTAAATGCAAGCCAAAAAAAAAAGAAAACTGACACTGCTGATGAGTCTCGGTCTCAGTTGATCCTACAGTTTATTGTTGTTGATGTTGCAGTTCAGCTTTAGCACTAATGAGGTGCAGTGGGGACGTCTGATCTACTCTATATAACAGTTAACCGTTGTTTAAACCTGCAGCCGGCTTGTCACAAACATCAAACATCATATCATTTCAGGTCCCCGTTCCGTAATTCTCCCATTTCACACATATCTCGTCTTGCCCAATCAATACTTCTGCTTCCACATCATACGTCTTTGTGTCCCCGATTCCGCTTTCATACAGAACACCAAGGCGCAACAACGGCACAATATTCCCACCTTGTACGGGCTGTGTGAATGGGCTAGAGAGGCGAATTAAGATCTAATCATATGGAAATTAAACAAAGCAAAACAAGTGTAATGGTCTTAAATGAAAGCGAGCTGGGGAGAAAGCAAGGTTTGGAGGCACTTTAACTTCAGAGCAGAGGATCAATCTCCATATTAACCACCATATAACAGTTATGTAATTGTGCACGGCTAGCAAAAGCACCTCAATACCAAGTTCACCTGCCATTATTGTGTTGGAAGCGATGGCATGTGGGTCATGTCCAACACGTACACTAGACTCCATGTCTACTCTAGTACACGTCATATTCCTTTGATTCTGGCTCAACAGCATGGTTCCCTGAAGGCGGCTTTATGACAGATGTGTTTCAGTGTTAATTACCTAAAGCGGACGAAGGTGGCATGTTGAGCCAGCAAAATGAGCGATCTGTGTTAACCATGACCATGCTGCAGTCTTGATGCCCGTATACAGTTGATGACTTTTTTATTGAGGTATAAGTGTGTTTGACTTATCATCTTGTTGAAAGCTGTATTTTTTATACAGTATCCATTACCTCATATGTGTAGGTCCACCAACATCTGGTTCTGACAAATAATTTTGTTTGTGCGACCGAACATCATAAACTCAGACTGTCCCCATTCTACATATGGTGTAAAAGTAAAAGTTTTTTTACTTTAATTGAGCTGTTTTTCTGATTATCAACTGACTATTAGGTTGCATTTAAACATGGACTGTCCAAAAGTATGAGGACATCTGAACATGACACCCATATGTGAACTTTTGAACATTCCATTTGCAAATATAATATCCTCCATTGCTCTCAGATGGCTTTCCACTAGATTTTGGAGTGTGGTTACGGAGGGGATTTGTGCTCATTCAGCCAAAAAAAGAATTAGTGAGGTCAGCTACTGATGTTGGATATGAAGTCCCGCGGGGCAGTCTACATTCCCGTTGTGGTTCAGTAATGTTTAGGTCGTGGCTCTGTGAAGGACACAGAAGTTTTCCATTCCAACGCTGATACACTTTTGTCTTCATGGAGCTCGCTTCGACAAAGACGTCTTTGCGACATGCATTTTGACAACAGATGGTCACAAACTTTTGACCAAATAGTGCACTTTCTTGTACTATGTGAGTGCAAAATCGGAATCGTTGTGTATCGTGTATCTTTTATAAAATAAATCACACTCTGAAGTGAAGAGACCAGAATGTTCCCTTAACAGAAATGTGACTCGCGGTCATACTGTACCTTAGGTCTGTTAACACTTCTTTCATATCTTCGGATGCATCAATGAAAATACTGACACACACACTGTATTTGTGTACCGTACACTGCACAATGATTTCCATTGAACTGTTTTTTTTTGTTTTGCGCCCTCCAAGCAGTATTAGCTCAGAAGGCGTTCGCAGTGGGCTTATGTTGTTTATTATCTGTGCTCCACAGAGCAAAAAAAAAGCCTGTTTGGCCAAAGTTTCAGCTAATACTGCACAGATGTCAAATTACAGTTCTGGTACCGGAGAGATGCCTGAGGAATGTGGGAGGTTCACTAGATTGTGGAATGTGATGTTATTGGTGTTTTCAGGAGGAGTGGATCTAGACTGTTTTTTTTTTTTTTTTCATTTCCAGAAAACACATCACGTCTTGTTTTCTTTTTCAGCATGAGAAATAGTGTTCAAATCATTAGTAACCAGGGAGTAAACCGTGCTTCAATCAGATAAGGCCGAACACCACTTCAAAGTATGGTAGCTTGTTTATAATGAAAAACTTACTCCGCCAGAACTGTCTTAAGCAATCTGTTCTTTAAATATTCATCCAGTCATGCTTCTTCTTACTCACTCCAGTGCCTGATATGGCTATGACTTGAGTATGAGCCGCTTGTTGCCTGATCCATTATGAACTGTAGGTTGTAAGAGAGCACTTCAGACCCTCAAAGCTCCCATACTCAAAAGCTCGTCGCACACTTTTGTGTCGGAGACGGCTTAAGTCCCTCCTCATTGGTCTTGATCCCGTCTCAAATCCTGTAATCTCCTGATGTCGGCCGGCTTACCAGGCTTTCCAAATTGGACCTTGCTCTGAGGGGACACTCGCATGAGCGATGTGCGGGTCACACAGCAGTCAGCGTTTGGAAAAAACGATGGCACTCAAAAGCCCTCCTGAATTGCTCAAGAAAGGGAGTAAAGCCAGCTTACAGCTACTAGAGTTGTCTGATTTAAGAGCTTTCTAAAATCTATCCAGGTAAAAAGAATGTGATGGTCTGCTCGGAGATATTGTGAGGATTTCTTTGAACTTTATAGTCCTGAAAGCTTTTTAGCCTCAGAGCGCAGCACAATGCTTCCCAAAATGTATTCTGTTTCAGACCTATTTTTTATTTTTATCCAAACCTTTTTATCTAAACCTACTGCATAAACCGTTTAAAGAGTATGGATCATGCTTAGGGATGGACCATCTGACCATCTTTATAAATATCCTGATTCTATATAATTTTACAAATTTACAAACTTTACAATTTCAAACAAACTGGTGAACGTGTGAGTTTAGAGTGCACCACCTGTAGGATTATAGAGGAACTGCAACATTTTACCAGCTCAAATGGAGAAATATATGCATATTTATATATTTATAAATATATATTTGTGCAATACCAAATATATATATATGTTATTTATATAAGTTGTCGGATAACTTGTATACTAAATATCGCTGGGTTATGCCACAAAATCGGCACAATACAACCCAATGTACCCTTTTACTACATACAGTATAGGAATAATTTTACTTTTTAATAACAGTGGATCATTTTCAATGACCTATTAATCACAGTAAATGAACTTGGTAAAAGTTGTGCTGAGATCGGATCCTTTAGGTATTTATGACAACAATTACTACCCAGCAGACACCTTAAAAATGGATGACTGTTGTAATATTTCTGTTTTTGAGACAATGCTGTCCTGATGGTGGACATCAGTGCAACTGTCCACCATCAGGACAGCATTGTCTCAAAAACAGCGTTGCAAATACAACCTCAAAACAACAAAATTTTAACCTTTATATTAAAACTCTTCCATTTCTGCCAATTAACATCCATTCGAAGTTCGAACACATCCATGGTCCCTTACGTTTCTAACAGAGTTTAGAATTTCAGTGGGAGATTAAGATGGACACAACAGCTTCCCAGCCTCAGCATGGCTTATACCATGGCTCACATCTCATATCACTCGTCTCTTAGTGTTGTAATGTTACCTCTCTGTTTAATTGTCTTTCACAAATATTACCATGAGGTGCATCTTAGCTCCCGAATGGCTGCACTGTAATATGGTGTTTGCACAGTGTCCAAACTACATCACGTCTGCTTTCACAGAACAGATCTCAGATGTTAAGCAGGGTTTTTATTAGTCTTCTGGCTGCTTCCCAATTTAACATTTCGTTAAATTGCTGTTGTCTGGCATTTCTTTTTCTTTGTGGTGCTCTTTGCACATTTACTAGCATCAACAGTGTGTTTCCCAGTTGTCCAGTGGTAAGCACACAGTGCTATTACTGCGGTGACGGGAGTTTAATATTCCCTGTTAATATTGTTTTGAAGTCATTTTGCGTTTGGGGCATTTGTTAATCATTATCCCATCGTCATGTAGTCACCGTTGATCCTTCAACTTTCAAAAGCAAGCTAATAACAATGTTGTCCTGACATTACCACGTTGAAACTCTCCACATTAACATCCACAATGTTCAATTCTGAATGGGTAATGAAAACAAGACAAATTTATTGGATTATAATACATCATCACTTATAGCCACAGAACAGATGATCGATTTGCCAAAACAAGCTTTCTTTGGTGAAAATTAAAAACAAATTTGAAAGCTATTTATTGTGGACCAGCCAATGTAGTTTATAACATGAATGTAAAATTCTCATATAGGGATTTCTGTTTTGTATTAAAATGTATTGTAATTTGTTTGAAATAAGGATTTCTAGAAATATTCCGTTGTAATCTCTAGATTATGTAACCTTTGGCCATTTGTCAAGGTCACATGCTGTTAGCTAACGTCAATTCTCTGTAATTTCTAGGGACTTGGTCTTGGTTTCTTCAACAGAATAAGAATGAATAAACCCTTGATAAATCTATGGTTGTGTAATTTCCTTTTCTTTACTCACTCAGAAACTTGTATTGGTACTGACAGTGAAATGAATGGCTTAACTGGGAGGCATGTATGCTAAGGAACTTCCTTCCCAGTGCTTGTCAGGTGGGACTATGTCAGGACTATAGCTTGTTAATTGGCTTCCTTTGTAAGTGACAAAGCTTGGCATGTTGTGTAAATGTGCTTCCTGCCTGCGGCGCTGCCTGGTGGCAGAGGTCTTTGTTAACCACATTCTCTCCTGTGAGGTCTTTTAGATTTAGGTGGGGGGATTGATTTGAAACAGCCTTTAATGTACTTAGTTTGGTGCGGTTAGGATTGTATGTCCGGATTTAAGTGTGTGTAACCTCACGTCTAGGTAGCGAGAATAGGGAAGAATAAGTAACAGTTGAGGACTCTTTGTTAATGGGCTTTACTTAATAAAACATGCTTTTATTATCTGTAAAACCATCACATTATGGTTTATACAGTATCCTGCCCGTAGTATACAGGTTCCACAACGGGGAGTGCGTTGCTTATTAGTTCTGATAGTTTTGCAACAGCTAATTGTCTATTCACTCAGCAACCAAAACCTGCCGGTTGGGACACGTTGGAAATATAATGAATAAATGAGTGGCATCAGCGAGGCCAGATATCTGGTCACTGTGGATGGACCCAGCAGGCATGGGGACCATGTGGCATATTGACTTTCACTAGATCTCACTTCAAGCGCAATTGTGTTTGTCAGTGAAATGTGATCAGGCCCATCAGCTGTCTCCTGGAGATGCTCCCTGCCGCTGCTGCCGAGATGTCGGCAGACCCAGATACCATTTCACCGCGCTCGTTTCTATCTCATTCCCCAAACGAACCGCCATTGAACAGCGAGTAATTAATTGTAGCAGACACAAAAGACAGTGCCTTCCCAGAGTCAGGATGGTGGGAGTTCTGTTACTGAAATGAAAGCTGGGGGTCACCCAAGGTAGTAAGCAGGTACCTTGAAAGAAGAACTGATAATAAGAGTTTGGCGCTCTGAAATATTTTCTGTTCACCTACTGGTCATGATGCTTACTTTAAACTGTTATTTTAGCCAGTTCATATTAAAATAATTACTGGTACATATTGGTCTTGGATTTATCAGGAGGCAAATGTTGGTGCTGACACTAAAAAGCCCCAAGAGCTTAAGACCTTTTGTACCTCACTGCCATGGGGGATGTTAAGTATCTTAAAATGGTGTCACCAGCACTAATGGAGGAGAATATCTATGGGCTAGATTTGCAGTAAGTGAATACTTTCAGTTGAGCCGAGCCACTTTATATGCAGGATTTGTCCCCGCAGATGATCAATTACTCGCCAACCCTAAGAGGAGGCAAGAGCTTGGTGGACAAATGGAGAGAATTGTGTTTGTGTTGGGCATTGTGTTGGACTGACACCAAGAGTGACCTCCCAGAGTATTCAGTGTCAGTCCAATTGTAAGGATAAGACAGTGAGCGCCAACCAATGCAGTGGCCCTCTCAAACAGCCCAAAGCCATGAATGAGCTCCTTTCTTCAGCAGCCCATACCCTGCTCATGAGAAACTACTACCGTGCCTGGGAATTTAGATCAAAGATTTTAGAGAAGACACAGCGTGTTTTGATTCACAAACTGACAAAGAAGAATATTGTATAACATAGCGTTAAGATGTTATGATGCAATGCAGCGTGCAGACACGTGTTTTGTCTTTTGAGTGCAATCTTGTCTGGCTCACGAGGGAGCTTGACCACACACAAGCACCCAAACACGTTTTAGAAGCCATGAAAGGAAGGTTATCTGTTTATTAATATTATGGCTTGGTCTGTTCCTGCAAATCCTTCAGTCCATAGGATTAGGGACACGAAGCCCCTTTTCCCTCCTTTTTTTTCCCCTTCACTGTGCTGTGAGCTACAGACTCTGTGGAATGCTACTTTACCATGACCTTTCACCCACACGCTGAATACGAAGAGTGGGGGAGGGAGTGTGCGTCAGTACGATGATGTTCAAAGAAGAGTGTGTGTCCGTACAATGAGATTAGCAAACGTGTGTGTGTATGTTATATGTGCTGCAAGGTGGGGAGGCAGCGGGTCATAAACCTCAGGGACTCAGGTGAAAGTACAGTTCCGTCTCAGTAGTAACTAACACTGTGCTACCACACCATGTCTTTAAAGACAGACACAAAAGAAATGGAAACATCCCCCTCCCTTCGCCTGGAAGCTTATTTAACTCGCATACAATAAAAGGATTGACGCACTTTGTCATGAAGATGTGTGAACATGTCGAACGTCTTCATCTGATTTCAGTTTAAAACCGATAAGCTTTTATGTGTATGCTATATGTGTAACCAAATATTAATGGAATTTTGAGTGTTGCATTTCATTCGTTTTAAGCAGTAAACTAATTGCTTTACTTGTGTTTCACATTATCTAGTAATTGCTTTTCACTTTGTTTGTCAGTAAAATAAATAGCCAATGAAACGATTTACATGAGTTATTTATAAATGAGGGAGATTAGCAGGATGTCTCCGCACATAAACCTTAAATGTCTTAACTGGAAGTGATACGGACATCATGGACAAGCACTAGGAAATCCTGTAACTCGAATCTTTGATTTAGGAGGTCAGGCAGCCATTGGTGACAGAAAGTGGGACGGTTAACGAGTTATAAATGTGCCAACATCTTCAGATTAGCTTTAGCATTTATAGTTTTTGCTGCACTGCTCTGGTGGATACAAGGGGTGTGATGGAACGCTTTAGTAAGTCACGGTTTGGTACGTACCGCAAGTTAGTTTTCAGTGAAGTAAAAAAAAAAAACGACATGAAAATTCTTTTCATTTATTATGAAATTTAGTAATTTATTATGAAATTACCTTTTGGATAGTTGGCTAGCCGGCTAGCTGGCTAATTAGGTCTCTAAGTTAGCTAGTGAGTTTTTTAATTTATGTTGTTAATTTATGTTGTCATGTCAATCTGTCTTGTCTCAGCTAGCCAGCTAATTAGGTTTCTTAGTTAGCTAGTTAGTTTCTGTTAATTTATATAGTAAATTTCTGTTGCATGTAGCACCTTGGTCCTGGCGGAACGTTGCTTCGTTTCACTGTGTGCTAACTGTATACGGTCGTGACAATATTGTAAGTGACAATAAAAGCCTACTTGACTTGACTTGACTTGAAATTACCTGCAAACTGGACATCATTTCCTCAAAACATGCACAGAAAAAGGAAAAAGGGGGAAAAAAAACAGTAACTACTGTATGTGCTGCACTGTCTACAGCAGGTAGTGCAAACAGTGGGTATTTGAAATAAGGAATATTTTTAAAAATTATTTTTACCCACTGGTTCTGTCTCAACAGGGAGAACATGTCTATCATGACCACTGTAACAGAAGTCACCATAGAGTTCTATTCCCAACTTGGAAATCAAATCAACATGACTGCTCACATCAAAGGAAATAAACAAATAATAAAACATCTTACCTTTCAATTAATTACTGAATGCATGCTTAAGTTATCGCTTTAGATTAATACGCATACAGGCAGATTTGTTTGTTAAACCTAAAACACTTATTACACAGTTTGCTGTTTGAGAAGGAAAATATACATTTGAGTTAGCTCTCGAACATCTGGAATGTTCAGGTTCCAACCTTCAAATTATAGCTTATGGTGTATTGCTGAATTATATTTTAAATAAACTTCTGACTTTTCAAATTTGTATAAAGTCTATATCTCTATATTCGAATCTTTTCAACTGAATTAATAGAGAAAATCTCTCAGTACTAGTTAAAGCTAGACTGTATATGAATCACAGAAATGAACAACCTGTAATGAACAGGACGTGTGTATTGTTACACCCCTAGCAGATACTTGAACTTCACCTGGCTGATTGCCTGATGGAGAAAGGATGCCTGAATAGAAAGGTGCGCGTTTGTGTCTGGTTGTGGTTACTTACACTTATTTGTATGGCCATATCACACTAATCAGATTTCGCTACCAGAAAACTAGCGATAACTCAAGAGCTTCCATGAAGAGCAAGCCAATAATTCTAATGGCATGAAGTCAACATCTGATGCTGGCATGAACACAGGGTGTTGTCTGTGTTTTTAGGTGAAACGAGTATATCCGGAAAGCTGCCTAATCTGCTGATTAAGTTAAAAAAGTCGGTCTGAATCAGGGCTGTACGAAAGCATTTACCTTATGAGGTCATCTCTATGAGTCAGCTGACACCTCATCCAGACTGTGGAAGCGATGTTTGCATGATGCGACGTGCAGAATGGCCTCTTAGTCATCGTTTGAAGGCACTCAAGCTATGGCGAAGCAGGTTGAGCATCGATCCACCCCCGCATTAGTGCTCAGAGCCTCTCTTTGGAGCAGTCAGTTGTTGATTTAATCATGATTGTGGTTCTTTCATATCTCCTGCACTCAGAACACTTGAGAAACCATTTTATTTTGTGCAGTGGCGATCACTTTGTGCGGGCACAATATGCGCCCTGTGTGTAGAGTTTTTTTTTTTTGTTGTTGTTTTTTTTTTTGTTTCTGTCATCCCTTGCTTCTCCATCACTCTGTATTCCAATGCACAGTTTTTTTTTTTAATCCTGCAGAGTTCTTTTTTAGGTTAGATCGATATCGAGTGGAAAAACAGCTGCCCGTGAGCCAAGTGCTGTCCTTCACAAAGAATCCATTGTTCGGTTACTCAAGGACTAGCTCTGAGCATTCCTTTTTTTTAATAGTTTAAGCTATTGTGTCCTGGGTCATCTCATCCTTCAGGTTTAAGCTGGAAAAATGCGTTTGTTTTTACAATTTTAAGCACGTTGTTATAGCCAGCATGTAACTTGCCATGAGTTGTGTCATGGAGACTAAATGTGAACAGTCTGAATGGGGATCCAGAACCAGGAAAGACTGATGCAATCTGTCTCAGACCTCTGTTTAAACTGTAACAGTTGTACTGGTGTTTGCTAGCTGCCAATATTGTGATCTTCAATATGTAGAGAAGAGACGTGTTATGAAGTAAGCCTTTGATGTGGATTGTTAGAGCTGTCAGTTATATTCTGTTCAAGATACATGGGTAATGTGGTCAAGGGGCAAGACCCTAGTGACAATTTTTCTTTTTTTTTGTACAGCATCTGTCTGACATTTTGTATTCTACTTGTTATCAGTGAAACTTTGGCTTACGCTTTGAATACGGATTAGCGTATCTATTGTTGTCATTCAAGTTGATCTAGGGCCATGACTGAATATAATCCTCACTGGAGAATATTTCATTTCACTAATGAGGCATAAAGTGTGATAAACCCTGCTCTTAGGGCACATTTACTGTAAAAATAAATAAAAAAATAAAAAAATAAGGAATCACTCTGGGTGCTCAGATCTGTAAAGCTGCCATTCACAGAGAGCTAATAAAAGCTGAAACCTCAGGGAGAGGTTATCGTGCTGCTGATTCATAAGATCATCTTTCAGGATGACCAAAATAGATTGCTCTTTCTGTGAAGGGGGTTATTTCCTTCAAAAAAAATCTGGCCTCTCCGAGTTCTTCAGCTGAAATTAGAACGGCCTCAAATGAATAAAAGTGGCAGCAAGAGGGAAGGAGAGAGAAAAGAGCCCTGACAGTAAATTGCTTCCTGCAGTACTTCTGTAATCACGGTGCTTTAATTACACGGGGTGTTTGGCTTGTGGTGATGCATGCATTCCACTAATACTTTGTTGTGCTTTTTATTATCCTGACATTTCACTGCCTGAAGCATTTCCACAAACTGTGGTGACCCAGGATCTTACAGAGCTTGAATCACTTCCTTTTCTAAAATGGCTGCTTGGCCTTTTCGCATTTTTGGCCCTGAGGACATCGTGGCTTGCGGGGAAGAAAAAAAAAAAAAAAAAGGGTTAACCATTTCAAGTCGAGGTTACATGATGGTTGCAAGTGTGTAGCATCTCATTCGAATTTTCCATTCTTTTTCAGCAGCATAACTGTATTTTTTCGCATCGTTATTGGTGAAAACACTTTTGATTTCGATTCTAACATCTGCCTCGGTCAATTACTTGCACAGCCATTATTGACCAAGGTGAAATCCCTGAATCACTGCGCCAAATGTGTTATTAACAAAAAAAGGAGGTAATTATACATACAAAAGAAATGTAGACTTTCATTGTATGTGCTGCATTTATCAATCCTGTGGGTGGTTTTGAATAGAGGCTATTTGCACTCATTTGGTGTAAATTGCCATTTGGAGGGCTGCCACTGAAAAGTAATTATAGTTATTCACAGACATGTTCTCCGTGGAGCTTACGTCATTTTTTTTTTAGCGCGCATCATCGAGGCAGCCCTCCCGATATGTGCCCCAAATACGCGTCTGATTTAGGCAGTGGTCACGGAGGCACTGAAGGTTTCCCGAAAAATAAACTTGTCAAGATGCCACGAGCCCCCGAGCCACGTACCATCTCCCTCCTGCAGGCAGCTGTTGAATGGGAGTGTGGGTCTGGAGCAGAGTTGAATGGATGCCTGTGGGACTGTAGAGGTGTGGTCTGCTGAACACACTCGCGCTGTGAGAGGCCCAGTGCCATCACCCAGACACACATCAGGCCAGGAACACCTTAAGAGGCTGCCGCTTGCTGGCTTACTCAATGGGCCTCTTTATACTCTCCGGAGCTTAGGGGAGGGGAGACTCACAGGGTGGATTTCAGAAACGGAGGAAAAGGAACAAGTGGCTCAGGAATCAAAACTAGAGTTCCAACCCAAAGCCCACCCCCCCCCCCCCCCCCCCCCCCCCCCACACACACACACACCGTCCCACCGTGCACCCCTGCCCATACTGCGACACACCTCGCCTCCCCCGTTAAGTGCCTGCTCGTCGGGAAGCACACACAAAGCCGTGTTAGTATTCATTTTGTTTGTTTGCTCTGGACCTGTCAGTCGGTCACACAAAGCTGGGCCTGATCAGAGAGGGGGAGCTCGCTGCTCAATGGAAGCCAAGGGGGTTAGAGGGGGGAGGGGCACGGAGCAGCGTTCCCACAGGGGTGGGTGGTTCTACGCTTGAAAAAAAGCGAAAGGGGGGAGGGGGGGGGGGGGAGAAGAGGCCAAGGTTTGAGGTGGCGGGGCCACAAGGGCAGGTCCAGGACTTGCTGGGGCAGAAAAGGGGGGGGGGGGGTAAGGGTGAATGTTGTCTCAAAGCCAAGGGAGCTGTGTGTGGATCATATCAATCACTTTGGGTTTTGGAGGGAACAGTTATGAAAGAAAAGTGGGGAGTTTTGAGAAGCTTGCCCCCCCTCCCCCTCCACACCCTCCCTTTCTTTCTTTTTTTTTTTTTTTCCTCTCACAATCTCTATCTCTCACTCTCTCTTGTCTTTTTCTTTGTGCCGAAGCCTTCCTGGACATCTGCCCAGACCTATACACAGGGAAGAATGAAACACTCAAACCACCAGGCATCATGCCAAATAAAAAGCTGCAGATAACTATTCGCAGAGTGGTGTGTGTGTGTGTGTGTGTGTGTGTGTGTGTGTGCAGTCTTTCTGTCTGTCTGTCTGACTTAAGGTTAGACAGTTATAGGAATAACGAGAAAGCAAGAAAGACTCCAGAAAGACGTGGTACTGTTAAATGAACAGATTCCAGCTTTTCTTATTTTTTTCTAAATAAAGAAATGTCTCTGATTTCCAGTTTGGAACCACAAAGTCAATTAAATTCAACGTTCTGCGTCTTCAACCGAACAAGATGCTTGCCAAAAAACTAAAGCCGGGGAATGTGGTGTGTCGTTTCAGATTTCGTTTGTAAATAGGACGGTTTTGCTCCACTAGTATTTTTTGGCACAGATAATTCTCCTAGAGAGCCAGACCTTTTTTTTTTTTTTCTTTTTTTTTTTCAGATTTGAAGATTAATCTAAAACAATTTGAACCTCCACCAAATTCACATTAGTTTCAAATTACATCAGCCCCTATTCACAGCCATATCTAATTTTTTTGGGGTGGGGGAGTCTTCATATCTCTCCCCAGTCCTCTGGTGTCTATTGTCTGGAAGCTGCAGTGGTTAATTTGCCCTTGCCCCTCTCTCTAATAGGGTTCGGTTTGGCCGGCTGTGCTCATGCAGGTGAGGGGGAGGTGAACCACAGCTGCTCCAGGCGCACTGCACCGGGCAAAGTGTTAGCATTTAACATGGACGTAGGCGTAGCGTCCTCTCACCCTTTTAAAGATCACCTTTCATTTGGGCAGTCGCTAAAATTCTGATGAAATATGCGTGTATATACATCGAAGGCAGACTGGTACTTAATGGTATATTTTGTATTTTTGGAAATGTATGTATTGTGTTTCCTGATCATTAAAAATGTCACAGTTTAAAATAACTGTGATTTACAATGTCGGTATGCGAAGAATTTATCCAGTTTAAACATTTCAGGCCTCTGTTTACATTTCCTGGCTCTAAAATGAGCCCCTGCCTCTAGTCCCAAAAAAAAAACAAAAAAAAAAAAGTGGGGTCGATTTGAATGCATATTGATTTTTAATAAAACTGTAGTTCACATTATAGACAGCAATGGGCTGAAAAATGTACCAACTGCTCCTTTAAACCCTTTAAAGTTCCAAAGGGGAAAGGTATTATTATTATAACCCTGTCTTAAGGGTTGAAACGCTGGACAACCAGGGAAAGAGTGGATGAGAGGTCTAGATCATAAAAACGCTTCCAAATAAAATATTGACAGAATCACAGCGATCTTGTTATCACGCCAAAAGCAAAGATAGAGCTGGGCACACAGCGTCTTCTCACCCTTTATGTGCCTCTTATGCACAGTTAGGCAGCGAAAGAAGTATAAAAGGAAAATGGTTGAGGGAAAAGACAACATCATTCATCATTTCACAAGCTTGTCATCCATCTCCGCAGTCCGCTGCACAACACAGTGTGTTTTGACTTTCGGCATTCATCTCGCTCATTACGGGAATTAAAATTCATGCAAATGATCTGATTTCTTTAAGAATCCAAAAACCATAAATGTCATTTTACTTATGTTTACTTTTATTTGTTCCACTTCCTTTTTTGTCATGTGATTGGTTTCACGGTTTCATTGGTTTCATTTTTTATTCACTCAGAGGTGGGTAGTAACGAGTTACATTTACTTAAGTGACTTTTTGGAAAACCTGTACTTCTAAGAGTAGTTTTACTGCACCATACTTTTTACTTTTACTTGAGTAGATTTGTAAAGAAGAAACGCTACTCTTACTCTTAGCATTTCGGCTACACATGCAGCCGGTAGATCTACCGCATGACTGTTTAACCAATATTTTTATGCATCCCAAAAAATATGATGCGTCCCTGGCATCATATACAAAGCATGTTTCGCTTGCAACAGCTTCATACTGCGGTATCTTCTCTATCTGCCAAAACAGACACGCACTTCAGCACTAACATATAATTAATATCATTTAAAAAATAAATAAATCAGACATTGCGATTGAAACAGTTACTCAGTACTTGAGAAGTCTTTTCACCGACTACTTTTTTCCTCTTACTTGAGTAATTTTTTGGATGACTCCTTTTTACTTCTACTTGAGTAATATTATTTTGAAGTACAGCTACTCCTACTTAATGTAAATTTTTTGGCTACTCTACCCACCTCTGTATTCACCTCATTGGCTCTTTCTGAAATATAACAAGAGCCTGAGTCTCCCTTAATTAGATTAGTGCTTACACTCACATTATTCACAAAATGCCATTTTATTATTATTATTATTATTATTATTATTATTATTATTTTCTATTATAAGTTTTGTTCACACATATCGCACAACATTTTTTTTGTTGCCTGTCTGGCAAGTGGTTAGCACTGTCGCCTTGCACCTCCGGATTGGGGTTCGATTCCTGTCTCGGGTCTAGGGTTGGGTATCGTTTGGGTTTTTTCCGATACCGGTGCCAAATCGATACTTTTAAAACGGTACCGGTGCCAAAACGGTGCCTGAACCGATACTTTACA
>JAQQZT010000014.1:10243036-10269946 GCA_030068275.1 Clarias platycephalus
CATTTTAACGAAAGTTGTTTAATTTAGCAAGCTAAGATAGCGGTAGACCAGCTGCTGCCGTCAGAGCGAGTGTAACGCTAGTTGCTGCATTCACGCGCATCTCGGATTGTCTCTCATTTCCTGATGATTTGCGCTTAAAATTTTTTTATCTAATAAACTTTTAATCTACAAAAATAAAATGGACAGTAACATTACTGAAACAATGTTTTGGATTTGTATTATCACAGCTTTCCGAAGTTCTCAAGATTTTTCTAATTAAGGAAATAATTTCTGACACACCATGAATGCAGTATTTAAATTTTACTAGCGATCACATGTGTTGATGAATCTGATGCTTATTACAACTGCGTCATTCAATCGACAGTTCAGGCATTTAAGTGGCACCGAAATGAGGCACCGGAATTCGCATTTTGTTTCGGTCCGGTAACTACTGGTTATATAGGTACCCTTGCCGTATTGGCACCAGCTTTCGGTACCCAATCCTACTCTTACTTGGTGGGTTTCCTTCTGGTACTCCGGTTTCCTCCCATAGTTTAAAGAAATACAGGTTAGGATAATTGGTGTTCCCAAATTGCCCGCAGTGTGTAAATGACAAACTGGCAACCCAACTCCTTATGTAAATTATCTGTAGAAACAGCAGATACATTTAGAAGGTGGAGAAAATCTGCCAACTTATTATCGCCAATATACCTCATCTGCTTGTTTTAGGAGAAAACAGGAGAACCCAAAAGAATCTTACCTAGACACAGGGAGAACTTGAGAAAGTCCACACAGACAACAACCGAAGCTCGGGATCAAACTAGGGCTTAAAATGTATACTGTAGCCCGGAAGAATCCAAAGAAGGACAGCAGGATCAGCATCGGATCAGCCAGGAAGAGCCATGCTCAGTTACAATCTGGTCAGTTACTGCTGGTTGTGTAGGAGGGAGGAACGAGGCTTCACTCAGTGCCTATCCTTGCCCCTCGACTCCCTTTCCCCCCCTGACACACACCTCAGTGGCACATTCCCCAAATGCTGGAAATGCCAAACGAGAACAGAACGGAATATTCCATTCGGAAGAATCAGGGGCTCGGAGGAATTGATCAATTGCAATCTGTCTCTAGCTGTAACTGATCAGTTTGCTTTAGGCACGCTTTGGTATGTGAAAGGTCGGGGGCTACGTGTCACAGCCAGCCGTGACATCATGTGAAAGCAACAGAACGCACGATGTAAAGGCGAAAGGTCATTCTGGATCAGCTTTGAAGGTCAGAGTGGAATGTTTGCCTACGCACACTCAACATATCTTGAAATATCACTCGTCGTCAACATCCTCTTTATCTGATATAGCAGTCATTTCAGTGCAGGAAGGAGTAAAAATTACACTGTAATGGAACTAATGAGTAAATTCAATTCGGTGATAAATTTAGCTGTACAACAGCCACCTCCAAAATTGTAGACAGTTGATAGATTGAGCAAATTTCCGCATATGCGCGGGTTACATAATCTGCCAGCACTGATACATGACATGTACTTTGCATTTCCTTTTATGCCTCACGTTTCAAATTACTGATGACATTATTTGAAGGCAGGGAGATAAATGTTGTAATTGGATCTGCAATCTGAAGAGGTTTTCATCACTTAAATGTTTGACTGAGGCTAATGACCCCTGCTGCCTGCCGAGATTAGTGCAGGGGCAAAGACATGCTTTTGCATCGGAACATGTTGACATGACTTTCTCGAAGCAATTTTCAGCCTGTCACTTTGTGTTAATGTATTCCTGAACCTGTTTTAGCACATTCGTTATTCCGCTATAAACTACAGTAATTTAGTTTCAGCCTTTTTTTTTTTTTTTTTTTTGTGTTTGCAAACAAAGTATTTATTGATGCCCAGTTGCTCAGACCCTGGCTGAGTTTGGCACTTCAGCAAGCCGGCACGCCTGCGAGTTTGGAAAGCAAACATGCTACTTAATGTCTGATTTGAACAGTTAACTTCACAGCAGGATGTGCAGCACTGAGAGAACCTCACTCTGCCAGTTTAACTTAACGATCAGAAAATAGACAGCCATGAGCTGCATACCTTAAGATTAGATTCTCTGAAATGAAAAGACTACCTGGAAGCCTTACTTGGCTGTTTGGGATAAAACTTTGTAGACATGATACACTTTGTAAATGAATTCTTTGTATTGCGCGCTCCAAGGGTCTTAGAATGTTTTAAAAAATATATAAGTGTGTCCAATAGGATGCCGTGCCAAACACCAGACAACTACATACTAAATGTCAAGGGAAATGCAAGTATACAGGAACATCTCCTTAGTGGGAGGAATCCCACCAAGCACAGGGAGAACATGCGACCTGTGTATGTATATATGAGGAATGCAGTCCGATATACTTTATAGTCAGTGTAGCTTATGAGGACATTCATCTCAAGAAGTTAAGTTGGCTCAGCATAGAGGTTCTCAAACATTTGGTAACTAGGGACTCTTTAAATTCTAAAGGAAGTCCTGCAGACCTCCACAGAGCATATATATATATATACAGTGTATTTCATGAACATTATATTTAAAGGTGTGCGATATCTATAGGTCATACAGCTTTTTTCTATCTACCAGCAGAACACATCAGACAGTTATTTTTAGACCTGCTTCTTTTTACTTCCTTGAGCTTTAGAATAAAACTCAATTCAATTCAATTGTCCAGTCAAAGAGAACTCAGTAATAAATCTAATATCTTTGATAATGGCGAGGTGTGATTTCTCACTCCTGTAACTACATTAATAACATTAATGCACCGTACCCCACTTTGGGAACCTGCCGATCTAATCTACTAACCACTCTCCCTCTGTATTGACAAGTTCCTGAAAAAGGAACCGTTAAAAAACAGAGTCTAGGAACATGGCATTTTCTTTTGTCTCTGCCTCCCTGCCACATGTCAGCTTGGCATCAGACTGCTGCTATTTCCTTTCATGCTCCAGTCGCCCAAGTGCCACAAATGTTTTATTATTCGTGCACACATTCACGTAGCCTCCCTCGTACAATTTGGCCGCTCCATTTTGTTTGTGCCAGACACATTGTCAGAGCAACGATTTTACATTTCCTTAGCTCTCGGCTCAGACGTTTTTAATGGGCTTGAAAGCACAAGCTGCCTCTTTATTTTCTGCCTTCCAACAGCCATCAGCCAGATGTGCCTTCATTTGGGAGAACTTGCACATATTGTAACTAGAATGAGCCGTCATGTAAGAAGACATCTTACTGCAGCAGGCTGCATGATCTGCTGAAGGGTGATGCATCAGAACAAAATATACAGTCAGTTTCTTTACTGCCGTTCGAAATCCAGTGGCTCAGTCGTGAGCGCTCGGAGTAATTTAACGCAAGTCCTACAGTCTGTTAATTCAGACAATATGGATGAGTTTGTAGGACCTGGCAGGGCAGCTCATTATTAATTAGTCCCGATGGCAACAAACACCCAGCGTGAGTAGAACTTTAAAGCCAATTGTGGCAATTACAGAGTCTAATAGTATAAGGAGCTAATGAATTGTGAAGCAGAGCTTTAGGTGGCGAACCATGAGGGTTCATTTGCATTTTACTCACTGCCTTCTTTTCAAATCAGCCAACCACTTTTTGAGCTAAGAGAATGGGATATTTTCCAGAAGTAAGTCAAAATCAATTTCTACCCACTAGTTTCCAGTCTTCTCTACTGGCTGTCTGCTAATACAGACTTTTTTTCCCCCCCAAGATGCATGAAGCCATCTTGGTCATTAGGATAGGTGAACACACTTAGCAGTGAGCGCTGGTTGTTCTCTTCTGTACGTATAAGTACAATAGGTGACTGGCTAGTGTCGCTTCGATTACAAAAAACAGAAAGATGTAAGTCCACTATAGGACTTCCATGGATGGCTATGACCAAACTGGGATTTGATCTCTTGACCATAGGAGGCATGGGGGTATTCTTTAAATGTTTTTACAGTATATAATAAAAAAATCCTATTTGTTACTGACTTCTTGTCTGCCGTGCAGAGGGCCTGGTTTCAATGACCAGTTAGTGCTCAAACCCCAGCCACTGGATGCAGTACTGGTCCCAAGGCTGGATAAAATGGGAGGGGTCTGCGAGGCATCCAGAGTAAAACTTGTACAGAGTGGATGGTCCGCTGCTCTGACGCTGATGTGGTGCTGATGATCCTAATAGAGGTTCATGCTCATGCTATCCCCTTGTTTCAGTGGATACCAGGGGTGCAACTGATCACAAAACTCATGGTTCGGATCATACTCCATTTTTTGACCACGAAACAGGTTGTTTTTCAGATCAGCCAAAAAGGAAGACAAATATATCATTTTTCTTTCCATTTATTACTTGAAGAACTTAAAGAACACTTAAAAGCATGGAACTCCCGCCCATCATCAAATGAAAGATGTCCAATAAAAGCCTAAAATTCATATAGCATAAAAAATTTAATAATTCAAGTAAATCACCTTTGAATAGTCAAAATACAACATGAGCCATGATGATTTATATTTTTCGTTATTTAATTGACATGAAACCAATGTCTAATACTGGCTCTGGTTTTCATCACTTCATTGGGGGATTTTGTCAGTGTGACCTGGCAACACTGACAAACACCTGCATGCAAGAGAGTTAGATCAGACTGAAACTAAAACTCAATTCGCGTGCGTGAGAGAGAGTTTGAGCAAGCGAAAATATTTTTTTTTGCGATGGTGGCCCAAATGTACCACCATACAATGGCAGTAATATTTCTTTAAAGCATTACGCATTAAGGCAAATATTGTGCAGGTTTCCATTGAGCCTCTGGCAGCTCTGTCCCCTCGGGGCATGACTCCACAAGACCTCTGGGGGTGTGCTGTGGTGTCTCGCACCGGGAGCGGATCATGTGGGTGCTGTGGGTCTCCATGGATCAGACATGTTTGCCCGGCACGTTCTATGGATGTTCATTCAGATTCAGAGATCCGGGGGATCTGGATGCTGTGAAGATGAGTGTTCTGATACCTTTCTATCATAGCCAGCGTTGACTTTTTGTTCAATTTGTGCTGGCTTTTCTGTGAGACAGACTGGCCCCTGCTCCCCACAGGCATAGATGAGGTTTGGGTGCCCATGATCCTGTCACCACTTATAATTCATAATCAATCTTATTCAATTCACCTGGTGCTGGTGTTCATGTTGTGGCTGGTCGCCGTACAGTGATGATTTAGAATTTAATTAACCGCTGCCACTCGGGAAAAGAACATGTTTCCTTTGTCATCAAGGTTTCTCGTGTCATCTCTGAAAGATTCTACCTTGTCACTGTCCAATCGGATTGCTCATTAGCTATCTAAATCTCTATGTCTTAGGAGATGAGTAAAGCTGCAATTTGCAATGTGGCAATTTCTATTGTTAAACACTCTTTACAAACATTATTGAATTAATTTTAATTTGAATCAATTTCACAAATCAGCAGTTGATGAAAAGTGGATTATGAAAAGCTTCATTTGAACAATGAAAGACAACAAATACAGTAGGTCAGAGCAGAGAGAGTACAGAGCATCAATAACTAATAGGCATAATATGACTTTTGTCACGCCCTAACAATGGCGTAACTGTTTGCACATGTCTCAGCTGTCAGGTCGTCTTAAACAGAAAGTTCCAGAAACCTTTGAAGTTTACTGCAGTGACTTGTAGTTAATCAAATGCATTCAGACATCCATGTGGAAGCGGTAATGTGGCGAACGCTGAAATCAAACGTAACTCTCGTTAGATGGAGGCCATGAAACGCAAGACTTATTTATATGTGGTAAACACCAGGGTCTCACATGATGGGATGTAGTTAGCTTCTTATCATTAATAAAGATGTCTACGTTAAAGTTTAGAATTTAAAATTTGGCATGCATGTACTGTATAAAGCAGCATATAAAATGATGTGCAATTAGATTAATTGAGTGTTGTTAATGATTGTACACTGATTGTGTTTATTGCATTGTAAAATGTTGTAATAAATCAGACCTTTCTATTCAATCCATAGGCACATTGCTTATGTATCCACATACTGTATAGACAGATATGTGTAGAGATGAAGTAGTATTGATTAGGTGAAAGTTACAAAGATGATTGCATGTCTCTCAGGAGACTTAGGGCACGAGGCGAGTACACCCTGGACAGGTTACCAATCCATCGCAGGGCTCTGCAATTAATCTAGCCTACATCTCTTAAACAGAAGTACTCTGAGGAATCCCCACCAAGCATGGGGAGAAAATGCTCACCCAGACCCGAGGAGAGAATCAAACCCCCGAGCCCGAGGTGCGAGTCCACCATGCTAACCACTACACCACTGTGCAAAGCCCAAATCCCTGCCACTGGATCCAGTGCTGGTCCCAAGATAAAATGGGAGCGATGCATCATGGATTGGATGGCTTGTTGTGGAAACCCCTCGACGGAAGATTTCCCCTTCAGTTAACAACAGCATAGGGCTATTTATGTATGCGTATAACTTGAAAACTGACTTGATTCCTGCTCAAGTCAGATCTGGAGTGTACCCTCTGACGTAAATACTATTTTATGAATTTCAGGTTATAATAAAATAACTAATAATGAATAAAAGCTGACGCAGCATGGATGTGTCTCTCCATAGATTGCAATTGGATCATTGCCATGTTGATCCTCACTGTTGAAACTGGTTGGCATTTTGTCCAGAAATGGTTTCAAACAAACGCCTCAGGTAATTGGAGACAGCATTTCCAGATCAGGTGAGTGACATCCTATCCGGGTGTGTGTTACTGAAGGCGATGCGCTTGCTGAAGTGTAAGGGCTATCGAACAAGTCAGCACTGGCTTTAAGCAGAGCGCGCTCTTGAAATGTTACCAGACACTGCCTTACAAATGCTGTAACTTGAGCAATTAGCTCTGCTTCTTTAAGCCTTGCTGAGACAAAGCTCTGGACATTGGAGCTTGTTTTTGGTCCTACAGATACCATAGGCACATGAAGCAACTGTGGGTACTCAGATCAGAACAATATAAGCAAAAAAGTAATTATTTCAGCAAAAGAGAAATAGATTGAGTGTTTCCATGGCTAATATTTACCTATTGAACGGATTTTCAAAGGTTTACATTCCGGTTTAAAATGGATCCGGGTCGGATCAGATCAGATCGTTCGAGGTTTTCATGATGTATTTATAGGGCACAAGCACTATGACATCACCCCTACAGTATGTTGTCATAGTGTGTGAAGGGTACTATTGTTCTTTTAATGACTATTATTATTAGGACCCAAGCACTATGGACATCAGCATAATCCGACATCATGGCTATTATGTCATCGTCATCACCTGTGATAGTGCTGATGTTTAAAAGTGACAATGTCATAGTGTGAAGGGCCCTCTTGTTTTTCTAAGGATTATTGTTATTATACAATTTCTCCAGCATCCGGGGCTTTTTTGGTGTCTTTACATGCTCAAACAGTCATGAAAATCAGCAGACAGTTTCGAATCTGCTGCTAGATGAAAAAAAAGATCCCTCACACAAGGTTTTGCTGCATAGTTCATACACACTTGCACGTATACATATGAAATCCAGTACGCATTTAGATCTCACTGAGCTGAACAACTTTCACATTGCATGTCATGGGCTCTACTCTACAGGAAGTCAGTTATTTTGGGTCGCTTGCAAAACGCACCCAGTGCATTTTGATATCGTCCTCCTAGGGGTTTATACGATCAAGACATTGAGGATGCAAAATGTTGGAGGGATTTTTGATATCTCATACATGTGAGCCGTGATGATGCCTTAAACTTGTGCCGAAAAGTGGGTGTGTGACATTACATTGAGTGACATCATATTAAGTGACATCATAGAGTGATGCTTTTTTTTCCCAGCATCTGGGGCTTTTTCGTCTAAGAATAAAATTCCCTGTTTTCTAAAATTATGTCATAATGGTATTGGTATGTTCCCTTCAAATGCATGTGCCCACAGTGGCCAATGTCCTTCTGGTGTGCTTGGGTGGCGATAGCGCAGGGTGCTTGGGCCCACTCATCGTTTCTTGCAACTATATTTATTACTTGTGAACTATTACTCTGATTATTAGTGGAATATTAAGGCCCATGTAAACGCACTTACTCTATATATGCTCTATACATCCACCCTAAACGCTCTGGGCAGCCGTTCTATCATATTTTCATGGATTTTGCTCAGCCTTATTTGTATAGACATATTTGCTCAACATATTCACACTGGTTCTGACTTTTCGACCTTGAATAATATCCATGTAATCCTCTCCATGTGACTTGAGCATAGATTTTAGCATGTGTAATCATAAGAATATCCACAGTCATGTTTAGCGCATCCGTGTGGTACAGTACCATCCACAGGAAACTCGCAGCACACTTTACACTGTTCATACAGGGCCATCCTACAAGCAGCAAATGATTCTCAGCTTAAGGAGGCTCCAAGCAGACGGATGGACCAGGCAGGGCTGGAAGGCAGCAGCAGGAGTGAAATATGCAACTCAGCAGAGAGACAAAGAGAGAGTGCACACAGAGCATAGTATTATGTTATAGCGCTTTAGGGGGCTGTACATTACACACAGAGTGCAAGCAGTGACGCTGCCATGACTAGCTATGACAGCATAACTGATACCAAGAGCCAGAAGGTAACACAGGCATGAGGGCATCCTAGGACATAAAGTGGCCAGCCTTTCCACCATCAACAGAGTACAGTAAATGCATGAGATTGGGAGAGCCAGAGCATCAAAATACTCTAGTTTAACGAAAAACACTTTATGCTCCTGAGCCCTCCAGATTGCCGCCTTTACTCAAGAGAAAAATTATTAACAAAAGGCTTTATTAATATAAAAAGCTTATCGGGCTCGACTTAAAGACTGAGGCTGCGTCTGAGTCCCAAACACCACTGGCCGACTGTTCCGTAATTGTGCGGCTTTGTAAGAAAAAGGTCTGACCCCTGCTGTAGTCGTTGTTATTCCATTTGCTGGCTTAGGATGAAAAAAAGGTGCTTTAAAGAAATGAAAAAAACAAGAGAGCGAAAATAGCTCTGAAATTACTAATGATTAAAAGAAATAATATTTAAAAAAACGTTTCGGGGAGAATCTTCCAACAGATGATTGCAAAACAGGTTTTGTTCCACCTTTTATTCCATACTGGCTCCCTGTGGGTTTGGGGCGGGGGGGGGAGGGGGGGGGATTCTTTGTATTGTATCCATGCGTATTTGGAAAAGGTCAGAACTTGGCCGAGGAGATCACGTTATGAAAGCCGACTTGTTGACTGTTCGACTGTCTGTCTGAAATGCAAAGAAACAGTGCTTCTCCTAGATAGGATTTAAGCCGAGAGAGCAATTTTTGGCTGGACTATCAGTTGGGGAGGGCTGTGATGATTGGCTCAGTACATTTCTGGCTATTTCGAGTGGCTCTGACTCATGGTATCCCTTGGTAACCAAACACACAAGAGGCCAATGAGGCTTTGGCCAGCTTTTTTGGCTGGACAGGGAAAGGAAGAGGGGGGGGGGGGGAATAAAGTGAACAACAAAAACTGACAAGAAATGAAGGTTTGCAGGATCAGTTGGGGGGGCTAAGGAAAGTAGCAACAGCATGCCAAATGCAGCTTATTACCATGAGAGCGACCGTAATCTCAGCCGCCTTTTCTCGGTCTGTTTATGCGCTCTGTGTCTGACTCATCTCCCCGAGATGGGCTTAGAGAGAAGCAGGGGGCCGCTACGATTTTAGCGCACATCGAGCCAAAGCGCCCGGTGGCCCTGCCAGAACTGCCCTTCTGTCTACCACAGATAGGAGGTCCTCTTTAGAGAACACAGAAGTCATTTATTTATGACTATACCTTATTACACTGGGTGTCAACATATCTGACAGAAAAATGACTTGTAAATGTGCAGTCCGAAATCTGATGCTGCATCTCAAAAAACAATGGAGAATTTGTTTGAAATTGTTTTTTTGGGGGAAAAAAAAGATTTTGTCTTTCTAATTTTCCAGTCTAGTAGTCTGTGTGAGCCATGTTCTTTCATTGTATTATTTATTTCCCATCTGACATGCTTTCTATTTGGTAGGGATTCAATCATAGCAGTGTCAGATTATGAATGAAAAGGATATTGTCAGTACGAGGAAAGGGAAATCATCATCAGATAATAATGACGACTGGGAGACGGGCTTTAAGAAATCTGTTGTTCTTCATCTCGTGTCAGTCTCCTCAAATTGATGCGGTTTAAATGGAGTTTGAATAATAGGCCTGACATCTTCAATGTAGATGTTATGCAATCCTGCTGATATTGCTGTGGAAACGCCGGGTGGGAGGAATATAATGCCATCTTGGCAAATTAAAGGGCAGCCAAGAGACTTGGCATGCTGCAGCCAAGACTGTATCCTGTGGGCCAGGGAGATCACAAATTCCTCGCAGGATTACAGGATTAAGAATCTGAAAGTTGATGCAGTTTCTCACAGATGGGGAAAATAAAAAGGACACGGCTGGCAGAAGGGTGAAGCACCATTAAAGCATGCCCTGCTTTAATTAAAAGCTACTGATTGAATGATATTGGAGAAGATTAGAGCGAACGATGACTCCTGAACACACGCATACGCACAAGCCATCCTTGGACCCTTTCCCATACCATGCTGAGTTTATAATAACTGAGCATGATTGCAGCAGCTGCATAAGGTAGATAAAGGTCCTGTCTGTATTCTTTTGATGAGGGGGAGGATGAGGAGTTGCTTGTGTGCTGATTGCAAATGTGAGGAATGGCAAAGAAAGTAGTTGTAGATAGTGCAAGAAGGTTTACTGCTCAAGTTTTTTTTAATTTTTTTTTTAGGTTTTACAGATGGGCTGCCAAGTCGCCTGTAGATGCCGATGTGGCTCTTTCTTAATACTGCAAAATCTTGGTTTGAAGATACTATCTCTCAGGGTGACATTCACCCCCTTCTTCCAGCTTTTAGTAGTGTTGCAATCTGAAACTGAAATGGGCTTCACTGAGATCTGAAATAGTTGAAGTGTCTCTCTGAGTGGTCATGGTGGTAGTGAGGAGGGCAATACAACAATGATTAACACATTTTTAAAAAAGGGAGGAGGTAAAAAGGTATTTTGGTGAAAGCTGTGATTGGTATATAATTTTTAAAGGTCCGACCCATATTTTACTCTTTCTTTAACAAGTCTCAGAGATCCCCAAAGCATGTCTGTTAATGCTCCAGCTGAAAAACCCCTCGGATTATGCATTTTCTCATACCTCATACTCTCATGTCTCTGTTTCACTCCTTTTCTGAGCGTGCCATTTCAGTGTCTATTTAAATGAGCTACAAATGAGCTGAACCATGCCCACTCTGAGACCAGCAGAGGACAGAGATGAGTAACAAGCCAGGGAGATGATTTTCTTATATGAGGTCACATTAGGGGCGAAATCTAACTGACTTGTTTAAGCGCTAGCTAATTTTAAAAAATGCAAATAATTGACAAAAAGCAGGGAACGTATTTTTGTTTGTTGTTTGTCCAAGCACACTGGAGACTGATGTCTTATGTCAGAATATAATGTCTAAATATGACTAGGCAGGCAATTTAGGAACACCACTTAGTGTAATCTGCATTTCTTGTGAAAGGAAATCCAAGTTTGCGGAGACTTGAAAACCACCAAGAATGGGGAAAACATGTAAACTCCACACACACAGACCTGAGTCAGGAATCGAACCCTGAACCCTGAGATAGAGGGGCCACAGTGCTCACCACTAAGCCACTGTGCTGCCTGTTAAAGATAATTCCGCATGAAATCCACAGAGCTATAAAAACAAATCCAGAACATGATTCTAAAAAAGTATCAGTCATTCCTTGGATATAGAGGATATAGCACTCTGCCTAGACAAGGCTGTTCACCAAAACTATGATGCTACCACCACTATGCTTCACTTTGAGGGGTGTTGTTCTCAAGATGGTTCTCAAGGGTTTCCCAAGCATTGTTTTGTGTCCCAGTAAAGTCTATTTCTGTTGCACATTTATGGTTGTGAATTTGTGAGAGGTATAACATTTTAAGATATACAGTAATGTATCATCTTTTCTGGGTGTCTATTCTTAAGATTTCTTTCATGTTACTCTTACAAGCATCAGGCTTCAGGCTTATCTGAAATGTTTACAGTGCAGGGACTTAAGCACACGAGACTCCAGGATACTAAATGATACTCTTGTGTTGTAATCCGAGTCGTGCCACAAGAGACCGTGCCAAAGATTTTAACCCATGATGTGTGTTTTGACTTCACAAAGAACCTCTTTGTGGAGCAGTTAGTAGCTGGAGAAAGTGAGACACACTTTTGCCTGCATGTTTGTTTTTTCAAGCGCCATAAATTTTTTAACCTGGAGAGCTAACAAAAGTAAGAAAAATAAAACCCCGCTCAAATGTAGAAAACGCGTAGTTTGTTCGAGCATGTTTTGAAAGGATACTGTAAGTCTGTGAAACTCATGTGAATCTAGATGTAAACTAATCTGTAACCACAATACAGACTGCGAGATGTCAGCTGCAGTAAAATGGAAGCTGACCCGCTGAAAAACAAAGTTGTGGTTTAACTTCTTTACCGCTTGTAGCTGTTGGCTTTGAAAACAGGATGGCTTCACAGAACTTATCGTTATATCAAGATGCTGATCTTGCAATACCTTATTCAAACCTCAAACTCTTAAAGTCTTACACAATAATGCAAAATATGTACATGCTTTTCTCTAGGTGTGTCTCACTAAGGGAGGAATGGGGTCAATAACGTGCTAGATGTTACGTATAGATGAAGGTAGTGGTTCAATATGAATATTTCTGTATTATTACACCAAAAACCAGCAAACTTTTTTGTGCAAACATTTAGCTATACATGCTTTATGGATTTGTTTTAGGCGCCGATTTATTTGTTTTTGCTTTGACAATTTAG
Source organism: Clarias platycephalus (assembly GCA_030068275.1). NCBI lineage: Eukaryota > Metazoa > Chordata > Actinopteri > Siluriformes > Clariidae > Clarias > Clarias platycephalus. The sequence continues at coordinate 10,255,901 of JAQQZT010000014.1, forward strand.
TATGAAAAAAAAAATTACATTTGATGCTATATGTATTATGCAGTTTGTCATTAAAAGTTATGTACTATTATGTATTAAAATGTTATTTTCTCTGTTTCCTTTAGACTTATGAGAGGCCTTTCAGAGTTGTGGCTCAAAATGACAACAACATGATGGATGTCCTTGGGGAGAACCTGAGACCAAAACACGAGCCCAAATCTGACATTCACCAACTGGATTGGACAAAGCCGGTATTAAGAGAATCAACATCCCAAGGGGACCAAGGGAGAGATCCGGAATCAAAACAAGAATCAACATTCAATAACAAGAGCCTTCTGTCAGAGGTCAACACCCCTTTCTCAAAGGCGCAAGTTAAAAAGGTCACAGAAGGTTCATCTGGAAGTCTGTTTGCTACGGAAATGACTTGTCCAGGTTCTGACTCACAGGCTACTTCTCCAGCTGATATAACAATGAGTGCACTAGCAGAATCTAATATGTTGATACATTCCTCTCTAAGTAAAGAAAGAGATTTGCAGGAGGTCACTGAGCAAGTCTTCGGGAACATTAAAAGGAAGTATGGCAGAAGGGCTCTGACCACCCATAATGGAGACCTGCCCTGGGCAAAAAAGACTGACAAAGAAAGTGAGAAAACAGCTCAAGACAATACGGAGAATAAACTGTTTAACTCAGAAAAAATTGAGACTCAGAGGGAGGAGATAGAAAAATCAATAAAGAGGCCAGAAGATGATTTCAAAACAATAGCAAACTGTGTTCCACATCACACAGATGAACTTAAAAGCAGAAAGAAGAAAAGCAGAAGATTAACTGATGATGACACCTTTTTGGAGCACGTACAAACCACACAGACAGTAGAAATAAAAGATAAGGCTGACCAAGGTGCTACGAAACCTAAAGAAGCAAACAAAATGGAATTGAGTACAGGAAAGCAATTTGCGCTAGATTCACAGAAGCTAGGGGAAGAGAGTGCATCAGCAGGGGCAACTGTGGAAATTTCTGAGAATAGGCACAAGAAGAAACCAGTCGGGAGACAACAATCATTGATTGATCCAGAGAAGCAAGCAGATGGGAGGCAATCAAAGTTCAAGGACAGATGGGTTTATTTGAAATCTAAGAGCTCTGCTCCCCACACCGACCTTAATCCGGCGATGCCCATTGAAGAGCCACCCTCTGCTTTCCCCATTACACCATCCAGCCCACTATACACCAACACAAACAGTCTGACCGTGATTACACCCATAAAGAAAAAACGGGGTAGACCTAAAAAACAACCACTACTTACTGTTGAGACGATTCATGAAGGAACATCAACCAGTCCTGTAAGTCCGATCAGCCAGGATTCGCAGAGCATGTCAAAGAGGAGGAGGAAGAAACATAATTTGTCAAAAATAATGCAGCAGGTCTTAAACGATTCCCCAACATTACCCGGTGGGAAATGTAAAAGATCAGGTCAGGCTGGTGTTCTTAAAAAGAAACCGACTAAGAAAGTGAAACTGGTTAAAATGCAGAGCATTTTGAATGAACTTCTGTCCTCTTCAAGCACTAGTAATCTGTCTTTAAAATCCAGTGTTCCGGTTTCCAGTGCCGTGTCAACTGTGGCATCGACAATTGAAGCCCGTTTAGGCAAGCAAATCAACGTCAGCAAACGTGGGACTATTTACATTGGCAAAAAACGAGGGAGGAAGCCCAAAGCTGAGCTTCAGCCTCAGCAAGATGAGCACAAAGCCAATGATGAGCACTTGTTGCCTGTTTCAAGTCAGTTCGAGAACCTTCTAGTGCCTTCTAATTCATCATTAACAACCAGAATGCCTTCTCCCAGGGTCATGCAGTCTCTCTCAGCTCAGTCCTTAGCAGGTGGACTAGCATACCATGCCACCACAGAAACCAGCCAGCATGACCTGAAGACCATGCCAAATCTACAGCCTATCAGTGCTTTGCCCACAAAAACTCAGAAGGGCTTGCTCAGCAGTAGTAACTGGAAACTCTCTCCTCCAAGACTTATGGCCAACTCGCCATCTCATCTGTCTGAAGTGGCATCCATAAAAGAGGTCACCCTGTCTCCAGTTAGCGAGTCCCACAGTGAAGAGACAATCCCAAGCGATAGTGGCATTGGTACTGACAATAACAGCACATCAGATCAGACAGAGAAAGGGCCAGCATCCCGCAGGAGGTACTCTTTTGATCTTTGTGGTTTTGAAGCAGCAGAGGCTGCTGTGCTGGAAGCTGCAAATAAAACAACCAGAGGGCACTATCAAAAGCACGCAACATCAGTGGCTATGGAAAATTTCCTTGCTCAAGAAAGCCTCAAGAAACAGAAACATCGAAGGAAGCGGAAGGGCCTTACAGGGACGAGCAGGGATGATCTTCAGTTTCTGGCTGACCTTGAGGAACTCATTAACAAGTTCCAGGTCTTCCGAATTTCCCATCGCAGCTACAAGTTTTACCATGAGAACTCTTACCCCAGCATTTTCCGCCTAAATTTTGACCACTACTACCCTATGTCTTACTACCCATACGATCCTGTGCACTATCTTCGCAGGAGTTCTGAAAAGTCAAAGAGAAGACGTGGCAGGCCAGCCAAATCAGCTGAACCTATAACGAAGATGCCTTTCATTCAAGGGTTCGGCTACTCAGCAGCCAGTGGCAATTACTATGCACCCTACGCAATGCCTTACACAGCCATGCCTCTTGCCACAAGTATGATGAACATGGGGTATTATGGGCAGTATCCTCCTCCTTTGTATTTGTCCCATGCACTTGGATCTTCAGGCACGCATCTCATGCGGCCTCCGGTTCCTCCACCAAAGTTCCACTCCAGTGGGTTATCTAGCCTCTCCACTGGCAACAGGCATAGAATGAAGAACTTACCCCATGAGATGTCTTCTCCCAGGATGGCTGAAACGCATCATCCATCAAGCAGCTGTTTGGCGAGTGTGTGTCTCCACAAACGCAAACACAAGCATAAGCACAAGCATAAGGAGGACCAGCACTCAGTCCCGCAGAGAGAGAACCTTGGTGGACTCTTTAGCGGAGCGTTACCGCTTTCTAAGATAAAGGAGAAGCAGAGGAGCCAGCAAAGTATGGATACTTCATCTAAGCCATCCAGGAACTACTTTGAAGTAGACACACTCTCATCGTTGTCCTTATCTGACTCTCAGAACTGTAAACATCCTCGAGAAGAGCCACTGAACAACTTCCTGAACATGTGCACTAAGCAACCACATGAACGGCTGCGAGCCAATCAGGACCAGCCACTGGACCCATTCAAGGGCCAGCACTTACAAGATGAGGGTTTGCGCATCAGGAGTATGAGGCATAGTTTGGAAGAGTTGGCAGCATATAGTGAAGGGGGCATGGCATCTTTCCAGAACGACACAGAAGACAGGATGAAGCAGATGTACCATTGTGGCAACGCAGCCATCGCAGGTCAGGAGATTTTAGATTTTGTCATTTTTCCATTAGGCATAAAAATCTGTTAAGTTGAGAATAGTATGTCAAATTAGAATCAAGTTGTAGATTTAAGGCTATAACAGATTTTTATTATTATTTTTTTTTTTTAAGAAATAGACCAAAAATGCTCTTTGAGTACTTTTGTAAATATTGTAATCGGAACATCTGGCAAGGCAAGTGTAATGCATGGATGGAGACAACTATAATTCACAAATTTCTCCTTCCTCCCTTTTCACCTTTGTTACTTGCCAATGGTTTTCTTAGAAATATATTATTCACACATTTTGATTTACTTTCTACTGACATGCAATAAAACCCCTCTCCCCATATAAAAAGAGTTGGCCAGCAGCCAGCGTTTTAATGAATCCAGCCTACTCCAGTAGAGGGGAATTGCAAGCCCAAGGCTCAGCTAGATTACATTTTTGCTCCTTGGGGAAAATAGGAGGATGAGTCACATACTGCCTCGGCTGTACTACTATCCACCTCCATGAATTAATACTAAATTTGAAACACCTTGAAGCAGTAATAGAGCACTACGGTGCACACATCATGCTCAGGTTTACATGCGATTTGGTTTCAGGATGTCTTTCAGTGTGTTTTGACAGCACAACCAATTACTAACCCTGCCTTTTGTCTGCCTTGACACCAGCGATACTAAGAGATGTTTAGCAAGTCATTTATGTCAACAAATTTCCTTCACTTAATTACAATTAATTAGTTCTCTTCGCCACAGCTTCGAGACACAAATATACGTTCCCTAGAAAGGCGGTCATTCATTTACACTCATGCTTGTAACTCGTTTTTCTTAACCTAAATTAAAAGCATTGCTGTGGTAAATCAAGTGCCACGGTTATTACTTTAGGCTTGAGGAAGCAGGTCATTTTCATGTTTATTAGGAGCTGTAATTATACAGAAAACACCTACAAGCATATTTACTACCTGATGGCCGCATGTTGTTCTGTGCAACGTTCAGCCTGTAACTTGCATTAAAAATTTGATATTTGGCGAGGAACTTAGCAGATGTAGTCATTTCAGTTCAGTGAGAAATACGACCCAGTGGCAAGCTCCTGAAAACCTCCGTGTGCCTCATGTAGCACTTTTCACACATGGGCCAGATTGCGCTGATGGAAACTGAATGTAAAGATCTTGCAGTATAAAAAACCCAACTTACCTAGGGCCTGCTTGCTCTTTTAACTTTATGCATCCTGATTTCCGTGGACATGAAATAAACTCGTGCTTTGCAGTTTTTTTCTAGGTCCTTATGAACAGTTTTCTATGCAATGCATTTTTTGGATAATAATCATATTTCCTAAATCCTCTGCCTTTTTTTAAACCATTTCTCATAATCATTTCCTATTTCTCTACCACAATGACTATTAATAAAACTAACAAAGTGTGCAAGCACAAGCATAGGTGTATATGTTACATTTTGTATTAAATGTTTTAAAAATGGTTTAGCTTTAAAGAATGGAATTTTGTCAGCGTGCTGATGGGAATGGGGCCTCCACCGATTTGCCGAGACTGGAGTTGCAGGACAGCAGCAGGGTGAAACCATAAATTGGTTCCACTAATGAAAACAGTGTGTGCAGGATGCAGGTAGAGGTTTCAGGGGATAAATGAGTTGTGACGCTCCCTTTGAAAATGAATGTCTTTTTTTTTTCTTTCTTTTTTTTCCCTCCCTTCTTGACTTGTTGGCATTCGGAAAGACTCATTGAGGGTCCGAGTGATAAACCTGGGCCAGAGAGGGAGGGCTTTGCCATTCGTGCTGGCCGTTTATTACTTTATTGAAACCAAATGAGCAACCTCCTTGGGGTTATTGACCCAGAAAAAGGTTTTAGCATTCTGCTCATTTTTGCATGGTTCCTTCATCATCCTTCAACGTGGAGCCTAATTACTAAGCGAAATTTTACCCTCTAATATGCATTTTTTAAAGAAAATACAATTACGACAAGCTTCGGTCCTGCATCTGACATGGTGCTGCTGTCTTTCATGTATTCTGTAATGTTCTATGTGTGCACTGTTTAAGTGTGAGTCAAGGCTTTTAGATTTTAACATGGGACTAAATACAGTTAATACTAATCCTGGTCCAGAAATGCAAACCACTGTCAAAATATCTTTCACAATTGTCTTATTTGTTTCCTTGGATGCCTAACCAGATGGACTGGCACTCAGCAAGAAGGAAAAGTAAATGAGTGCGCTCTCCAGAGACATAAGGGTCTAGGGGAGATTTTTTGATGCGGAACACACATTTTATGCAGCTTTCCGCTGTCTGAACTCATTTCAGACGAGGCTGCCAGAAACCCAACATTTCCTGTGCTCTGGGCTTCCTTCCAGGGCTCTGACGCAAAGTGGAGAGGCAGTAGATTAATCACTGATGTATCTGAGGCCACCTAGTTTATTACTCACACTTCCAGAGCTGTCTCTTCGGTACAGAGGTGAACTCTGGGTGCTTGCACAGAGAAAGAGAGAGAGAGATTAGAGGGATGACTCCACGCGCGCTAATTAAACGCATGGATGTAGTTATGTGCGAGTCGAGTGTTAAGTGCTTTGTAGCGCCGTAATTCTTTCTGCACATGTCATGTAATTTAAGTGTATCTTTGTGTTTGGTCATTTAGATTAATTCTGGTAGGGAAATACATTTTAAATGCTTGTCAAAAATTTATATATAGTTCAAAAAAGCAAGATCTATCTTGGGCTTGGTAGTGGTCAGCACCGTGGCCTTGCACCTCCAGGGTGGAGGGTTCGATTCCTGCCTCTGGTCTGTGGGTTTTCCTCCCACAGTCCAAAGACATGCAGATTAGGCTAATTAGCGTTCCCAAATTGCCCATAGTGTGTGCCTCCTGGGATATGGTCCAGGCCCCTCGACACCCTGGATAAGCGGTATAGGAAATGAATGAAGGAAGATCTATCTTACCAGCTATTATTTACATCTGGCAGTGTGGGTGTAATCTGATCTAATATTTAATCTAGCATTTCAGTCTTTTTTGACAGATCATCCCATGTTGCACATCATCGTAACATCACTCTCATACAATTTGTAACCATTTAAACTCTTTCCTTCAACAGAACTGGGCTCCTACAAGAAGAGGTACAATCGGACAGAGATTGAGGAGATGGAGAGTGACATGAGGAAGAAGCACGCGTTCTCCAAGATCCTCACCAGCAAGAGAAGCCTAGACCACGTCAACAAGATCCTGAAGGTCAAGCGGCTCCAGCGGCAGGCCAAGACAGGCAACAACGTGGTGAAGAGGCGGAGAGGGAGACCGCGAAAGCAGACAATTGTCCCAGACGAAGGCTTCTTGGCTCAGATGCCCGTGCTGGAAAAGTGCATGGACTTTCCAGGCAAAAGGAACCTCCTGAGCAGCCCGATGCTCACCCAGCCAGAGTTCTCCAGCCAAGACTCTATCGCAGATGCCATCGAGGCAGTGGTACACCAGGCCCGATCACAGCCCAATCCACAGATGGCTAAGCCCTACCCTAAATATCAGCCAGAGGAGCAGGTAGAGCGTCCAGTACGGCGAGGCAGAGCAAGCAGAAGGGACGAACCAGCTTCTCATTAAGAGTTTCATTAACAGTGCACTGTGAGTTTGACTTGCACTCCAACCTTTGGATATTTTCTAGGCATTATGGTTGTCTTTTCTTTTAATCAGCTCTACTGAACTGGGCATTCTGTGAGAATCATGAATGTGGTCTAAAAAGTGCCCCTTTCACTTTGTATATGCCGTCACCGCAAGCTCTTTTTTTTTCTTCTTCTTCTTCTTCTTCTAATTTTTATTTTTTTTTTGTAATGGAATTGTTCTTGTGCTGAGCTTTTTACTTTCCCAAAGCCCATATGGATTTTGAAACAATGGCTATAGCCATGATCTTACCAGCAAGTGTAAATGAAAATGAAAAAAAAAAAAAAGAAAAAAAAGTTTTTGAACTTCTAATAGAGTACTGTGCACTTTTGGGGTTTCTTTGCCTTTTTTGGTTCTCTCAAGTCAAAGCACAGTTATTATAATAAAGATCAGTGTCATGAAACTGGTCAATTTACACACACACACACACACACACTTACATACTTACTTGCCTGCGCTCAGGTTTGTTCCGGGCATGAACTAATGGCAATACCCTTGAATTGAATGAGACTCTTCTACTATCTTCAATGGCTATAGTTTAACTGTACATAGAAACGTAATCTACAAACATTACAAAGTGAAAGTATTTTAGATTTACCTGTACTGTCCTCATATCAGCTAGAAAACTGTACAATATTCAAATAATGTTTTAACCAAATACTAGACATAGATGTGACATACAAAAGCTTGTGTTCAAATGGAAATGAAACCTACAGTATTTATTAATCACAGCCATAACGAAGTGGATGCATCACAGATTGAAGGATTGTATTAGACAATGGCAGTGTGTAAAGTCGAACCTTCAAAAAAAAAAAAACATAAAAAAAACATTAGCTATATACATTATACGATATACTCCGTTCATCATGCATGGAAAAAAAAAACAACAAATCCTATTCTTGCATTTAAAAGCAACACAGCACTTACTCCAGTCTCCTTATACGTGTTACAGATTAGTATTACACATCGTCAGTGATTATTTTTTATCCGAATAACCAACAATATCTGGAAAGTATTTTTTAGTAATATGGGTTAATATCAGTCAGTTGCTTGCCAAACACAGTAACTGGGTTGCCTTTTCCAGAGTCTATTTGAAAAACGTGCCTGCTCATAGTAGTAATATAAAAAAATAATGATATTACTTTATTACTTATAAAGTAATAGAATATATTGACGTAACGGTCAGTATTAGATATCCACACAACCAAAGCTTCAGTCGTGTCGTAGTTCATATTATAGTTGGATTTTTTTGTTGTTGTTGTTTTTTTTTTTCTTCTAGAAAGTGTAACATGGAAATGTGTGGATCCGAGATGTTAGACTTCATTACTGTATACAGCTTAGCATCTGAATCCAGGCTTCAGTCTAGTGCAGTGTAGAGTGCTACGCTCTCTTTTAGAATACGTACGTTTAACTGGTCGTGACGCGGAAAGCGCCGTCGTGTGGTTTTGATTTCTCAGCTGTTTCATATATGTGCCTTATGTTCGTCAATAAGTCCATAACATTTCAGCTACAGGGAACTACGAATGGCAAGAAATAATGTTTAACTTACACATATTCTCTATATTCTCAGTATCCAGACATGATCATGAATGTACATAGCGTCCGCTCTTTCTCCTGCTCCTTAGATCTGTGATTGTTTAGACGCACTTACGCAGATAAGATCAGAAGGGTCTTATTAAAACAATCCGCTCTCTAGGTAGCTACCCGGTCTGGTATCGATTGGAATCGGAGCGGTGTGTGTGCGTGTAAAAACTTGAAAAATCGGACATTCAGCGAAACAAGGCCGAACTGTGCTTGCGACAATTCGAGACAAGTCCACAACACATGCAAAAATAATTCAAAATGAATAAATGTTCCAGCGTTTAAGGGTTATCCGACGTTTGCGTTCTAAATTACTATGCATCGGGTTCTACCTGCAAATTGACCGACAAGAAATTACCTATAAATTTTTCTTTTAATCTGTTTAGTTTAATTCATCAAAGTGGTCTTATTGAGAAGAATCCGTATCCTGCATTTTTATTTCTTTCTATCAATTTTAGTTTTTCTTGAAAAAACAAATGACTATCATTTCTTTTCTATTTTTTCTTCTTTTTTTTTTTTATTTTATTCAAATCTTAATGCTGCATAGGGCAGGAAAAAAAAATCAGCCACCGAGCAGCCGGAACCTTAATCATGCAGTCAACGAATGAAACCCCGTAAAACATTACAATCAGCTTTATGTTACTTAACAGCTCACAACACAAAGTGGACTCTTCGTCTGTTAACCGGAAATTAGAGGATACCGTAGCCAGAAGCTGGAGATTGCGCAACTCGTTTTTGTCAGAGCAGAACCCGGAGTCAGACTACGAGCCGAGTTAGATCCGAATCAGATTTGGCAGCTATCCCCCCTCTGCCTGTGGTACTACATCGGACACTTCAGCACCTCGAACCGCCTGGAACGTTTTGCCAAAAATAAAACCATCCATCGCTCAGTTGCTATAATGAAAAAAAAAAAAAAGTAAACCAAATTCTCTACAGTAGCAGTATTCCAAATCAGTACCATCAGTCTTTAGTTTATCCAGGAGGAGTTAATAGCAAGGTGTTTGGCAGCTCATGTTTTTCTCTACCAGCTGATAAAAAGGTGCCTTGTGAAATTAAGGTGTTTATTTTGTTTCCCCGTTCCCCCCGCCTTACATTCAGGCTGTTCAACAATAATCCTAACTCATTGGGCTGTTTTGTGTTATGTAAATATTGTGAAATCAACTTCACGATCATGTTCATGTATTAAGCTCGAAACGCTATTGAAGAAATTCCAGTGCAGGTGAAGAAGTATCAATCGAATGATAATGTACTCAATAAGGGCACAAAATGAGCTAAATTTCTCATGATCTTTTTTCTTTTCTTTTTTCTTTTCTTTTTTCTTGTTTTTAATACGTAAATACGTAACTATGACCATTTTGATAATGCTTTACATTTTCTGAACCTGCATGCCCTAATCGATTGTATGCACACCAATTTTGAAGAATATCGGATTTCAATTTGGAGATCTTATACATCGTTTGATAAGTTTTTTGAATAACTAGTTTTTAATTCATGAAACATTTTTGTAAATTGTATGAATATGAAAAAAAAAGCAATTAAAGGACATATATAGGAAAGAATAAATATTGAGATACGCAAGCATATGCATTGTACATAAATGTATGTAGGAATACGCCCTCATGTTTTTTGTGTACCTGTGTATACAGACGTTTAAAGATATGTATACTGCACTGTACATATGTACATACATTTAAGCTTGCATGTGTTTGGTCATATTTGTTGTTCATGATCTTGTAGAGAGTCCTTTTTTTATTATTTCTCTTTCAACTTCAACTTTTTTGTGCAACCATCTCAGTGCAGTATTGAGCACTTACAGACATTCGATCTTGCTCATGTCATTCATTGTGCAAAAAAAATAATAAAATAAAAAGGAAAAGGAATTTATCAACTTGATCCTGATCTGTGTTATTTATTTATTTATTTATTATTTTTATTTTTTACAGTTGGTGCCCTTCACAAGCAGACACCGTGTTCAGGCAATTTTTCCCCTCAATTCACAGTTCCCTGGAAGAAAAGTAGTTTTAACGCCTAGATGAAGGGGGAAAAAAATCCTACTCCTCAGTGACTCTTGAAAAAACTAAACCTTTCAGTTGGTGTAATTTAGAATGTAATGCACTTCACAGTTGCGCAACACACCCTGAATCTGTAACTATATAGTAGTGCTGAATGAATCCCACTGCCGTCTGTACTTCACACATCAGCTGCTTATTGCCAAAACATTTTACTAGATAGTGTGCATGGATGACAAACCTGATTCAGATCTTTTCACAATCAGGAACACAAGGGGAGGTGATGGGGTGATAAAAAAAAAATAATAATTACAGTATATGCGCATTACAGTATATAATCTCACTGATAAACAAATCAGGAAAGACAAAAAGCACTAACAAGACTTGAATAATATCCTTTATGTGCAATGCAAAAACAACCCCTCAAAGCTTAATAAATGTTAGCAAGCAACTTCCTAGTGCAAATATAATCCACTGAAATACACACCTTCTAATTCTATTATTTCTTTCCACATTGTAAAACAATGCTGAAAGAATCAAAAATATCCAATAATCTCCTTTGAATAGTTGATATTGTGATGTGTCTGCTACTGATGCAATGTAAAGCCTTTATAACGGCTCTTATCTGAGGATTTTTGAGGCTGGTAACTCTCTAAATGAACTTCTTCTCTTTGCTTTTGCTCTCCTGTGAAAGTCTTCATGAGAGCCAGGTTCATCATGGTGCTCGTTGGGTTTTGCAAATGCGCTCGACAATACTGTTGTTGCAAGAACTATTCCAGAAGAGCTGACGTTCATGTCTTAAAATAACTATTGCCTTTAGTTAATGTTGTTACTTAATTACCTAATGACATCAGCTGGCGTCCAAATTTCGACTGTACTTGTTTATTTATCTTATTCTGTAATATTACTTAACTAGAAAACTAGAAATCATACGGTATCATGTGCTCTAATATTATTGAATCTACCGCCTTTTCCATCCAAGTCGCTTAGATTCCTGGGCAGCCAAAATGTGGACGCTTAAAAATTCATGATTTCTACAGTCCTGAATTTTTATATTAACTATTTGCAAGACAGTTTAAAATATTGCACTCTAAATGTCTTCACATTAACCGATAACCTGATGTAGAATTTACTTTTAAGGCTTTATACGAGGGGTGTTCAAGTCAAACCGGAGCCTTTGATGGTGCTGAATAGCAGAACATAGTTAACTACACTAATGCACTTATCTCAGTGTTTCACTAGTGCTTGGATACCGTCAAGGTAGAACTTTTTATTTTAGTACACCAGACACTGAAAATCTGGCTCCTGGAACTCTTCCAATGGCCCAAACATGTGGAAATGGTCAGGACTGCATGGGGGATGTGGCAATAACTCCCAGCCGAATTCTTGTAATGTGCAAGTGGCGTTCGTGAATGATCATACAGACAGATCCATCTTTTTCAGAAGTTGATGACAAGTCGTTCATCGATTTTTAAGGATGTTGCAGATGTTCCGCTCACTGAATGTTCACAGAAATTACGGCTGGTATCTTCATTCACAGATGCTTTCTTTAAAATGTTTGCACCATCATTGTAGTTTGTAATGTATAGTAGGTTTTACATCTTCATTCACAAGAAAGTTCATCACAAATCCTGGAACACCCCTAGTATTTATTATATAAGTGATGAAGCAGGTCAAATTGATGAAAAATCACATCACATGTCTGTCAACACGAATAGATGCAAGCGTTCCTAATTTATTCGACGAATCTGATTACAGAGAAAAAGCTCATTCGAAATGAAGCTCCATTTCGCCGAGTACATCATGCTTGTGTCAGTGCAATCTGTAGTAGTGGGCAGTGTAGTAGAGGGAATCCCCATTCCCCAAGGTCTACACCTCATGCTCTCCCGACATTGTATTACTCCAGCACTGCACAGGAGAGATAAATGGATTGGGCCGCGTCCCGCCCGTTGGTTGGTGGAAGCAAAGTGAAAAGTGCCTCACCATAGGCCTGTGCCTCGCTGTAAAATTCCTGTTGCCATGGCAGCTGGGTGAACTGCCCAAATATTCTGGTGCAGTGCTTGGCTCGGATAAAATGTCTCAACTCAATCTGGTGACTGCATAAAATTAAAGCACAGAGATGAGCAGGCTGGTGCTCCTGTGAGGACTGAGCTCACGGACTTGAACTCGGAGGCAAGAATTATCGTCATGATTTCGCACGTTGTTCTCGAAAAATTATTTTCAAGGAACGTCAGACTAAAAAATCTGCTTTAAAAAATCTTATTATTACACATGGGAACTAAAAGTAAGCTCTGCAACCATGTTTATTTATGCAGTTGGCCAATCACGTGGCAGCAGCGCAATGCAGACACAAGTCAAGAACTTCATATATATATATATATATATAACTTTCATACAGGTGACCATGGCAGGGCTGTTGGTGCCAGATGGGCTGGCTTAATTTGTTTCAAAAAACTGCTGATCTCTTGGAAATTCTGTTAATATGTTTATGCACGATAATCTCTAGAGTTTACAGAGAATGGTGCAGTAAATAAATCCATCCATCCATTCAGTGGGCACCAGTTCAGTGGGTGAAACATCCTGTTAATTAACAAGTTCAGACCAGACTCTGGATAGACTAGGAATAACATTAATAACTAAAATAACGACTCTTTAGGACCATGCTGATCAGAAAAGCAAAACTAATATACAGTACATAAATTGATATATAATAAAAATCAGTCTGTAGAACCCCTGCTCACTAGATGATTTCTGTTTATTTGTTTGTTTTAGCACCATTTTTCCGTGTCTAGAGACTGTAATGAGTGAAACTCCCGAGAGATCAGCAGTTTCTGAAATATTCAAACCAGCCCATCTGGCACCAACAACCATGCCATGGTTTAAAGTCACTGAGATTTTGCAGTTTGATCTGAACACAATTTGACCTGTACAGTATCTATGGGATTCCGTGCATGGGCCGTTGTCACATGACTGATAATTACATGAATGTTGCGGATGTACGGGTGTTCTTAATAAACTGAATGTAGTCTTGCAGTGTGCACAAATACACAATAACCAAAAAGGATCTTATATCTCTCATATCAGAAATCATGTGTATCTTCATTGGTGATAAAATCGTAATCTTCGGGTCATGAGCCACAAGATATTAGAGATCCTGACTATCCGTGATATGACGTGATAAACATCTTGCCTGCACTGAAATATCCAGTTTGTCTGAACGTTTGGATGTTTGTACTACAGTGTATTTCTTACAACCTCTATATTTATTACACTGTAATAAAGTCATATTATACATAAAACTAAAAATAAAAAATAAAAAAAAATCCCTAAATTTAACCCTAAGTACGTAATATTTTTTGGAGCGGGGGGGGGGGGGGCACCCAAACCCTTTA